>OW796097.1:5164934-5379152 GCA_941860345.1 Chrysodeixis includens
GACAAGCCATGATGGCCAAGGCAGTCGACTCTTTCACCGCATTGGCAGAGATGAGACACGACACATGGTACACCTATCTTCACATTATCTGGCTCTTAGTCATATTTTGGCAACACACCAACCCCTGAACACAACACCAATTTATTATAAGACAACAATTATTTTTGCTATTACTACAGCTACTATTGATAACTTACATATTTAGGTATAACAAACTTGCAAAATCAAACAATTCGCCACCATGCACTGTCCTAAACAGTTTTAATTTCTAGTAAACAATGTAATCGGGCAATAAATATGAAGTACACTTTCATAATCTCTATTAAATCGTTTATCAAATAATACAAATATTAAATTGTTTACTTTACGCGTTACTTTTAAAAACCATTATTTGTGCTGACAGAATGGAGGTGTGATGAAAATTTATGAACAAAATCAGATTTAGGTGCCAAGTTAATAGTTAAGCTATAGGTGTGATATTAATATTCCCTGAAAATTCTCTGAACCAATTTAAATTCTGGCATCGTTTTCATGAACAACACTTTAGTGAGCAACGCTTTTAAATGACTATTTGACTCTACATTTCACTTTTCAGTGACAGTTCAGCATGTAACCTAACGCTTTTGCGGACAGTAAGTTAATTGTAAAGGGTCCTTTAAAATTTCTATAAGGTACAACGTAAAAGAACTTTCGCAAAAGTAATAATATTCAGGTTTGGACATTAATATTCCAAAAAAATTAAAGCCAGCGTTATCATTTCAAGGTATCTTTTTAAATCAAGAGTCATCGAATTTCGTATTGAAATTTAGCTACAAAGCAGAACTTTAATAAAAAAGCTTTTTAGGTGCTCTAGCTGTGGAGTAGATACCACCAAACGGCGCAACCAACTCCCAAACAACGACTTCTCCTTCTCTCTTACTCTCCTTTTAAAGTCATCGTCTTATTTTGCAGCATATCTAAATTTCTGAACCTTACCGTCACTTGGACTTAGAATTATATCAGTTCAACTTAAACATATGCAAAACATGCAAGTAGGTATATAGAATCTTGTGTCTCCCGCATGTCACAACACAGGTGTGAAAAATCGTAATACGACGTGATAAGACGTTGTCTGTCACATTATCATTAAATTTCTAATGTACAAGTACCACAACGTCGAATCACTATTGTGTCAATGCGACAATTTATTGTGTCATTCTAGAACACTAAAACTAAAAAGGAGGTTAATTGTGACTTTTTGGGATATGGCGGCTGAGTTAGAACATTTTTTGTTCATCGTCTTGTAGCTGAAAGTACGGTTAACAACAAAAGCCTATAAATAAAGTCTTAAGTTCCAAATTGCAATAAATGTTCAGCGACCTCTACATCATTGTTGTTTAGCAAGTTTTCACAGACTTATATTTTGTTGACTTGCAAATCTGACAATGTTCATGACTTACCTTGCCGACTCTACCTAGTCACTGCGGTGGAAAGGTTTGTAGACGTGATTAATCAAGATTATCTGGACACATATCAGTGTTTGCGGATTTCGCCGTGTTCTAGAAGATTAACCTATCAACCATAGGCTTAGCTGTCTAATGCAGTAAACCTTGAAAGCAGAAAGTCAATGTGAAATGAGGAAAAAGAAAAACAACTCTATACAATATTCACCTTTTAAAGTCAACACCTATTGTTAAATAAGTTCACGTTTTACAGTTCTATTTAATGATAAATATTACAAGATCATGACAGAAAATACCTTAACATTATTTCCTTACAAAGCTTAAGAAATATGGAAAACGTTGGCAGAAAGATGAGTACGACACGATTAACAAATGATTGAACATATTGTAAATTTTCATAGCAATGACAGCTGTGTTTTGTAATGATCGCAAATAATTGACAAAATGTATTGATAGAAGTGGCTGAAAACAGATCTCAGTAGCGTGCACTTGGAGAGGCCTATGTCAAACAGTGGACTGCGATAGGCTGATGACGATAATGATGATGATGGTGATTGATAGAAGATTCTGTCAAAGACAGAAATATAAGTCGTGTGTGTCAAAGTAGACTACAAATTAACAGCAGAAAGTTTAATCCTCTATTTTCTTGTAAATTTGACCGTCTACAGTTGTTTTTACACTGTCCATTCTAATTCCTATCATCTCCATAAATTTTACCTAAATGTTTGTTGATTTAAGATGGAATGAATCTGGATCAAATTTTGAATACTGGCTTCAAAGGAAAAAGGTTTGCTAAATACATGCTACAACAAAGTACCTTATCATTGTATCCAGTAAACATGTTTATTTTTGTACAGCAAATGTTTTCCTACATACTTGGCTATTTGTATTTTATTAGTTTATTTTAAAAAACTGCTACGGATCATTTTCTAAGTTATTAGTTTTAAGTGACGACACCCAATTTCTTTAACTCTACTATTTGTTATTGAGCTTGACAAATTTCAATGTTGATTCTGTTTCAATGTTGTTGTTCGAAAAATGTTGCTATAGATTTCAGTAATTATAACCTACGTTGTGCTAGTAAAAGTGTCACAAAGCTAAAATTAGGTTTCTTATAAACAGAAAAATCATGATAAAACATTCGAAGAACACTAAGTGTTTGAATGCTTGTTAATATTACGAAGATTAGCCAGGATTAATTTTTTGGAAGGCTTAATAACGCTTTGATAGTGGTATTACAGATAATGTGACTAATAGGTCAAGTACAATCATACGATTTGCCAGTAATTACAAGTTACTCATTTGGTAAAATCATATCTACCACACCTTCGAATTGTCATATACCTAGTAGGTACTCGCAGACGTCAAGGCGTCTCCATAACGGAGTAGGAACTAAAACACATGTTTGGGATGCCAAATAGTGATACAAAAGTACCGCTTAATGCTGCCTGCGGAGCGAAGAAACCGAGAAATATAAAATTGCTTTATGATCAAATTTACCTTATTTTCAAGGAGTAATTCTTCCACAATTATGTACAAGAATTTAAAAGGAAATGGATCCGGCAAAAGGGCAAAGAAGTAGATAACGATGAATTTACACTAATTAATCTAAGATATATTAATAAAATACTACAATATCATGTACACGATGTTTCTATACGGTGACTTGTAACAAATGAAACTATGTTCAAAAACATACTTTAGCTGGGGGTAAAACTTTGCCTTAACTATCCTTTTTGAATAATCCATTTTGCTTAAACGTGCCTCAAAGTACGAGATGAAGTCTCGTACTAATAACTGTGAAATAACACTAAAATGTATGAAAGTTTCTAGTAGCTTCCATTTCATACAATCGCTGTAAATTCTATTACAAATTTCTTACAGAACAGACAACATGTGATTGACCTATTTAAAGTAGGCGTATATAAACTTCCGTTAGGCCTTTTCTATTTATCCTATTCCCTAGTTCTATAGAAATGTTTAATTTACGACAATTGCGTTTAGTTCATGAATCACTCCTAAAAAGGCCTCATGCTTAAAAATTCTCGGAATTCTTACGATAGGGACAAAACACGTTATCTATCTTAGAACAACTAAAAACTATTGAGACATACCTTAAAAAAGCACTATTTAATGTATTCAACACACTTTACGTCTTCGACGCATTTTCCACCTTACAACTATAAATAACACAACACCATCTCTTAATTTCCAATCACTATAATTTTAAACACAACGTTTTAAACACAGAAACAGTCGCAAATACACGCGCGAATAAGTTATTCGACAAAACTATTTCGATAAGTATACTTATTATCTTTTTGATTAGATATCAATGAGTGAAGGATTGATTCACTGCGGATACGACCCTACCTATTAGCTGACGGCTCTCTTGACAGTATTTGCAATTAATGACAATATAAAGTGATTAATGACCATTTATAATGTCACTGGTGACCTAAAGAACTTAAATATGTGAGGTTGAATAATTATTTACAACCACAATACCGATATTCCTATATCTTTCTTTTTCTTTTTTGAGATGTGCAACGAAAGCGACTATTTTATGCCAGTCATAATTTTCATCAAAAATATTTATCGGTAAAAATCTATTTATCGATATCATTTCCCAGCCTACTATTGCGGCTATTCCTCGGTATCAGACAAAGTATTTGCAAAGTAGATAATTTAATTGATAAAGACAATCGAACTTCGATATAATTAGCTATTAGTAGACTATTATTGTGAGAATCTCGGTCGGTGATTTTAAAGGTCATTTGTGCTGATTTTCAGTTGTTTTCAAGAATCGCTTCGGATTTATTTATTTTTTGTTTAGGCAGGAGAATCCTCATGGGCGCCTACTTCCTTGGGGGAGGAGATTGGTAGTTTCGAACTCTTACTGATTAAACCGACGTGCAACGTCTCCCACATTTGGTCCGTGCTTGGCAATGCATAGCAATTCATCAAGAAGCGTTACGCATTCCGTTGTAATGTCTCTGTACTAAACATACTTTAACTAAACTCTGTGTAAGTTTAGTTAAAATATGCTACATGCTGTAAAAGTTAGGTGAAAACTAATAAGTAAAACTAGTAACAGTTCCATTATTGCCTGCTAGGACTCTAATTTTCTGACTAACAGCAAATTATTTACTGTCATTTACTTGTTTAATAAACATTTTAAGGAATGAAAAATGTATTGTACCCTGCTCAATTCAATTCTACGTACCCGAATACACATTAAAAATCATAAAACAGTAATACAATACGTTACCTGCAAGTGTCCTGTCTATAAATGGTGCTGTGTCCAATCGAGCTGCTGTACGTCGGGATCCGGTGCAGACTGCTCGACGGGTAGATCTGAGGAGGTCTCAGGAACTGGCTGCCCCCAAGCCCCATGCCCAGCATTGGGGTCTCCACCACCGAACTGTCAAAGGCACTGGTCTCATCCGTCTCCTCTTCAATGACCCCTGGCTTATAAAATATCTTCCCTGCCGATAACTTGGACTTCTCCCGCTCATCGTTACGTGGTTGCATTTCATGAGACGTAGCCGCTTCTGCCATTTTTGAAGGTTCACCGTCACATAAGTGTCTTTACGTATTTTCTAATGACCGACATTTTAGTTTTTGTGTTCTTTGACTTCATTGTAGGTTTCATACGGTGTTTTGTCTGCATTGGGTACCTGGTGAATAATAATTTTAATACATAAGTGTCAAATAGAATCTTCAATATTTATTACTTGCATTGGTTATCTTATTGCAATGAAAGGTCAGATTTCTTGTAAGGAAATGGCATCATTGTTAACTTTACATGACGATACTCAAAAAGTTTTTTTCTTTTTCGCCATCTGATATAACAATAAAAGTATCGAATTTAATCTCCTGCTCAGTATCTAAAATTCCGAGATCATAAGTGTCATGTCTAACTCAATTAACTCCATTCAACATCTGTGCTCTTAATTACATCGTATTACACTATGATGCAACAATCGTGACGTAATGATGACACCTGATATGTAAGGAATTAGAAGATTTATACATTTTGGTACTAACAGTTTAGTAGTGACGAACCTATTGGAAATTAGATTAGTAACGCCATCTGTTATCGAGTAGCAGAACTTTTTGGTGAAAGTCTTTCCGATTAATGAGATAATAAATCAGTGATATCACAAATGAAATTGCCTGGTTGTTGTCACAATTAATTATATGTTTTTTTTTACATAAAAAAAATAAGAATATCGTGAAATCTTCATATAGTGACACCTATTGACCAGCACTTAAAGTATATTAATTAGCTATGGCGCATTATTGCCCATAAGTTCTTTAGTTTGTTACATGATTACCATTAACATTACAAATAGGTGGGGAGTACTAAGCATCACTTGACGACTATCTTAACCGGAACGAACCGGGCGTTTAGTTTGACACGTCCTTGTACTCATTAGGAAGTTGTCGATCTCCATACTTTACACTATTGTACAGGCAAGTGTCGGATGTATCCCTCCCACAGGGTTATTGCGGAAAACCTCGTATAATAAAATTCCGCGATTATCATGTTCTTAGGAGGAAGACGAGGAATTGATAATGACGTTTCTTTTATTAGTTCACGCGTGTCGTGATGTAGGATATGAACACCTTTAGGTGTAGGTTAGGTTAGTTTTCTGTTAAGAATTCTTTAGCCAGAGATCGTCACTGGAGTGTTTCTTTATGAGCGGCAATATATTATCCTTTGATAGTATTAAACATCTTGTTTAATACAGAAACCTGGGCAATAGTTCTACTTGCTTGATATTTTTTTGTATACATCATAATTATGGTATACACTATTTGGTACATGGTATGATCAAAAGACTATTAAAACGTACTTTATAGTTTTATGTACCATCCATTCATTCTCCGTGTGTAGCTCATAAGGTTAGTCAATTTGAGCAAAAGGGAGTTCCTCAACAGTCGTAGTATTTATAGCCTGTTCCATTACTAATGTGTTTCGATGTAATTTTACCTCAGCAGTCCTTTGACAATCTCATTGGTAAGTCAACGTCAGTTTATTATACCTACTCACATAAATTCGCCAACGTATCGTGCGTTTACACATTCTACGAAACAGTATACCTGTCTATTAATGAAGGTCGGTCTCAATTGCCGGTGTCTGTTCTGTAATTAATAAAGTACCCCGCTCTGTCTGTTTCAAGTGCGTATCTAATGGAACGCCACCTTATTACTACAGAATTTTGAGCATTCTTGCCATTGATACATCGATCCTATACTCTGTTTGCCAGAAAATCTGTTAAATCCCTCTCAAATCTGATCTCGTCTTTACCCACTACCGGTATATTTTAGGGCGTTTTCCATCATTTTGGGATTCATGTAAGGATGAATATTGAGCCATACCGAGATCCCTCTGTCTCGGTAAGCATGTTAGGCCTATCCACAGCAGAGGGGTTCGGCTATCAAAGGTTTTCGACTGACTTACAAATCGGACCAAAGGGTACTTTGTTTTGTAATGAAATGATTTTAGAGGTCAGTGCAGCATTCGCATATACTACGCGAAATATAGTATTGAGATGATTTCGGCATGATTGAAAACTGACATCTGGCTTAGGAAAGCGATAATTAATTGTGAATAGCGCTACAGTACATTATTGTGCATTTTACCTTAACTAAACAGTAAATAACTAAATATAAGACCTCTGATAGTTTGCAGTGTCTCGAGACGACCATATATTACCAGGCTAATGAGATATGTGAAAATAAGCGTTGAGGTTAAGTACATCGTAAAATTATAATAAGGACCCTGGTTTACTGTCCCCTATTATTTATTACCGACGCACCGACGTGTGTATAATGATAAAAGGATAAGAACGACCACTTCAACCACGTTTAAAACAAAAAACGCTCAAATATGTCAAAACCTCCTTTTGCTACAAGTTTTAATTAAATTTCTACTGAGTCTAGTTATAGTTTTTGTAAGTTTTTTTCGTGATTTAAATGTAAACTTGTCTTTTTTAAGTAGCAATAAATGTATTTTTATTTTTTATTTTTTTTTTTAAACCAAATTTCTTTTACATTCCTTTTCAATTAGTCACATGTCTTTGACCTGATATACATTGTAGAGTTTTCTATCATGGATAACAATTTCCGAAAGTCATTTGGCTAGGGAGGTGGAAAATTCATGTGTATCAGGTAAATTATCCTGACGTCTGTTTCTGCTAATAGATCACGAGGAACTAAATGATTTAAAAGCATCGCTTTACAGTAATAGGTCATAATAGCAAAATAGGTTCAAATAAACGCGAGCGCTTATTATGGACTTTCACTGTGGAGTTACAGCTATTGTGGAAGCGAGACGGCGCTCTACACTGTACATAAGCGTCTCGTGCTGTCTCGTTTTTACATAGGCAGAGATGTTACTTTAAAAGTTAATGGTACAGAGTCGCCAACAACGATAAATGCTGGGTTTGCATTACATTGTGAGGCAATAATAGCCATTATCTATGTGCCACCATTATGCTAGCACAGCTGATCTTTTATTTAATAACAGGAAATTATGACAAGAGAAAGCGTATTTGTTATGAATTATGGAATTGTTTTGTGACACATTTATTTTGTGTAGTACCTAATTAAATGGTGGACACGCTTCAAGAGTCCTTTGGCATTTACAAACACTTGGTACTGTTTGTACTATTCTATACAAAACATGTAAGTATCAACGAATTAATTTAATTATCACTTGCACTGATAAAAACGAAAAACAAAATTATACAAGTAAGAAAAAAATAAACACAATTATTATTAGCCGTGTCCCACTGCAGGGCAAAGACCTCCTTTTCCTCCTTCCACCTATCCCGATCTATCGCTACCTGGTGTCAGTTTTTTGTAAATGAATCGAGTTCATCCCGTCATCTCCTAAGAGGTCTAAAGCGATAAAAAACACAAGTATAAAATACTAGCTGTCCCTGCAAACTTCGTTTCGCTGACAAATATAATATGAAAACTATCATTTTATTTAAGACAAAAAGTCCAAATATCTTACGGAACCTTATTTTTTTTTTTCAAAATAAAATACAGTCTATGTTACTCGTGGATAGTGTAGTTTTCGAATGGTGAAAGAAATTTTTAAATCGGTCTAGTAGTTTTTGAGCCTATTCATTACAAACAAACAAAGTTTTCCTCTTTATAATATTAGTGTAGACTAGCTGTGCCCGCGACTTCGTTCGCGTGGTTGTCGAAACAAAACAACGTCGTTTAGATAAGAGTAGGCTATATACATATATTCAACACCTTGGCGTGAAAATAGATGACGAACTAAGAATATTATTAAGTAAAAAATGTAATACCTAAGCTTTAAAGTTCCTATTATTATTTTAAGAGTTTTTTTTTTATGTCACAGCTATGGGTTACCATTCAAAACTCACTGAGATAAACTGGAAGCTCTTCAAAATAGATTTTTAAAACTACTTGTTATTACCAAAAATACAAAAGCACATGTAAATGAGATTATAGTACCTAAATTATTTGAAATAGAAATAGCTGTTGCCCGCGACTTTGTCTGCGTGGTATTGAAGATTAGGTAAATTGAAGATGTGTAGTGCTGTACAAAAAGTAAAGCTAAATAAAGTTTAATGCAAGCTCCTTAATCCAGTTCTGTTCCAAAATTATTTCTTAACTTTCTACTCATAACCTTTACTCTTACAAACATATTACTTGACTGTTAACACTGCTAGTTTTAAAGGTTAGTCCAACATTCATATGATGAAAGGTCGTATTATATTGTTGCTGTGGCCACTATCTTACACTGATTTGCCAATTTGGATTGAAGGTCTTGAAAACGGGCGATGGGGAAGAAGTGTGCCGTATTCTGACTGGCTAAAACCACCTGAGTGCATCTCCGTGTCCTATTGTCTGGAGCCATGGGAACACTTTCGCAAACTATCGTGAACCCTGACGGGAGAGATCTTTTTAACGAAACCTTCTTAATTGACGTGGAGTCAGTTTTCCCCAGCGCTCATTAAGAGTCGCGCGAAAACACCGTGCTTGCCGTCTTTGCCTTTATATTATACAGTACAGTAGACTTCCCCTAGCCTACCTGCGTAGTCTATTTATGGTGGTTTGAGGAGGGTAAATTTGGTCTTTCTTCTATTTGTTGTTCGCTGGGCACGGATCGAGTGGTCAGATGAGGCTTCCTGTGTTCTTTCTGCGGTTTTTTGTTGAGCGTCATCACTTCTTTGCAGAATTCGATGACGGCACACCAACTATCCTTGGTTACGGCAAACTAATACCCTCTGGAAACACTAAAAATAATTATGTATTGAATTATGTTGTGGAGTTTGTTACGCCGTTTCTTCTCTATTTTTAAGTATAATTAGAAAAAGCTTCTTCTTTTTCTTTTTGTGTCAATTGTACGTAGTATTTGGTGAATATTAGATCCTCTGAATTGCAAGTGTGCAGACATTTTCGTCACTATAGGTGGTGTGACATCGTCTGTACGGAGATGACGCATTTTACTGGATATTAGAGGTCTGTATACCCAAATTTGACAAATTTTGTTTGCAGCGACCTACTTGGATTCTCAGACGGTTGAATGCTTTCCAAACAGGCCACTGCAAAGAATTCCGGGCGGCAGACGTTTCGGAGGTAGGAAATAAGTGGCAGGTGGTAGATGCTGATCTGCTCAGATCTTGCACCGAGTTCGAGTTGGAGTTTCGTTTGTAGCCAGTGCACATCGAAGGAAGCTCTATTGGCTCTTAAGTCTAATCGGGTGTAAGCTTTGGTATTACATAGGGGATGTCCGATGTCGTGTGTCTGATTCCTCGATGTCTTTTTCGAGCGCGCATGCGACTTCTCTTCTAACGTCAGATAGAGCAATGCTAACCAAAGGGAGAACTTATTGAGCAGGGTTGGTTTTAAACAGCCAGATATTATTCGACACGTTGTGTTGAGCGCTATGCACTGTGGTGTGGCGAACATCGGACGCCGCTCCCAATCTGGTGGATGTATGCGGGCGCAGCAGATTATTCCGTGCACCGATCTTCTATTTCGTTTTCTTTCTACTCCTTGACGGACGAATTTTCAAAAATCCCTTCTTAGTGTTATATGGTTATCAATGTTTCAAGTTTCTAATTATGGTAGTTTGAGCTGAGCCAACTGAGCCTGAAGAAGGGTAATGCTATGCACACGTAACAAACCATTTGCGGGAGAATGTGAACGGGGCGTACTCGTACGCGAGATTAATGATATTAATAACAGTCTATCAACACACTTTTACCAATGCAACTACCTTATACCATCGCAATTGGTGCACAATTATTGTAGTGTATAAGTACTATGAAACAGTGGCGAAGGGTCCATATAACTCGATTCCTACCGGCTTCCCTTTTGAAATATGGCAAATACTAAGATTCTGTTTATTTAAGTATCATTTAAAAATATCAACTATAATTATAATAATTTACAAAATAATAATGTACGTGTATAGCCTTTGCTTGAAAATAACAATAAACGCCTAAACATTTTTTTTGAGAAAAACGCATGCAATAAAAGCCTACAACTTTTATTGAGTAAACCCACGATTCGCTTTACTGGTTAAAAGGTAAGCCGGGACGCGATTTGGGAATCGCGTACGTCTACTTCATAGTGCGATCTCTTTTACTCCATTGAGTAAAAGTGAGATACATTACGTAGTTTGAGACATTGAACAACCGCGGCCAATAGGACTTAGGGAAGCCGTTGATTTTCGGCTTATGACAAAGACAGAAAATATAAATGCGTACGTCAGAAAGAGATGCAATATGAACTTCGTACGTCAACTGAACATGACAGCTGACGTTTACGTTCGCGCTAATATTATAAAAGTTTTATTTATTATTTTCACAGGTTCATTTGCATTAGATTAGGTGTATTCGTATCATAATTTAGAATCTTATAGTATTATTACTTGTGATTGATCAGTGTAGTGATAGTGCATTAAAAACAATATTACATCAGTTCAGTGTTATTGTTTGGTTATCGTCTATTCGAATAAATATTTAGGTAAGTCAGAATGACTAAGATTGTTGATTTAGTTTGTAGATCTATTAGAAAGTAGTTATTTTTGTTATTAATAAGTAAATTCGATAATATAGCGGCATTAGTGAATGTAGAATGCCGTCTAACAGATTATTTGCTGACTGAGGTAAAATCTTTTTCAAAGTAGAGTTTTGAAAAAGACCTGACATGATTTGAATTAATTACAAATGACGATCAAACATTTTAACAGTTCTTTCTACAACAAAATATTATTGGCTCACAGGAAGTTTTAAATTAAATTAAAGGTTTTGTTTCCCTAGCTTGTTATTCTCAGATCCAATACTCAATATCTTATTTCATTCCACATAGTAATATAAATCAAAATTTGGACCGTCTGTAGGACAAGTTAGTAGTAGATATGCACAGCATAGCATAGTACATATATGTGGGAAGGCTTAAAATATTGTGTTTATAATTTCTATATTTATGTACTTATACTATTTGTGTATTATTGTTATAACATTACAATCTTATAAATATGATAATATATAAGTAATTTAGAAGTGTTGTATATTGTTGTTTTGCAACTTAACAACAATATAAATATTCATATTTTATTATAATGCACTTAAGTCCATGTTTATGTGGCAACCAACTATTATATATTTAATATTCTAATATTTAGTTGCATTTTATTTTATAGTATACATTTTAATTTGTCTATCAGTTAGATATTCATTTATTGTACTTATAGTAGCATTTTGATTGTGGAATGTTTTTAAATAATAAATTATTACTGTATTTCTCTTATTTTTTTTGATTTTCAGGGTGTTTATAATATTAGTAGTGAAAAGAGCTACACAGGGTTTAATGCTCTTATTAATTCATCTAAAATACATGTTCAGACAAAAAACATATCCGTACTTGTTGTTTATCGTTGCATGATAACAATGCAATTTTTGGACGGGCTTCCCTTTTAAGAAAATTCACCCTTCGCCACTGCTATGAAATCTTTAAAACCACGCGTAACACACAACAAAATTGCAGTCAACAGCTAGTTAATAAAATATAGTAAATCATTTACCGTCCAAACTATTATTTTTGTTTTTTTTTTAAAACAATTTTATGTTAAAAAAGCCAGGTACTTCATACAATACTTTTGTACTATCAAAAACGATAGAAGAAAGGTAAATGTTTGTTTAGTAAAATTTATATTCAAAAATTATTGAAAAATAAACTCAAAAAGTGTATGTCGAAATGAAATTTGAACTTGAAGTGAAAAAATACGAAGCTCGCAATTCACCAACCCGGCTATTTTGATTGCTATGTTGTAATCCAAATAACATGTTAATACATATTAATGTAAAAACATAAAACCATAGCAACAGTATTTTGGTCTCTATGGTGACTCGTACACAGGTATGGTGACAGTAGAACAGTTACGAAAATAAATTCGTGATTAATCACCCTTTGTATAGGATAGCACAATAATAATATATATAGTATTTATGTTCGCCTGACCTTCAGCAATAATATAATGGTGTCAAATCTTAACACCGCGATTCAGAAAACGACGAAATTTGCACAACGCCATCTATCGGACTTGCAATTTAGCTGTCAACATTAGTTCTATTTTTTGTCATAAGATGTCGTTGCAAGTACTACACTGAATTGCGTAACGTAATTATTTTACTTCTTGAATTCACTAAATTAATCATATCTTTTGGTAGAGTGAACCGATTTTGATCAAACAAAGACTAAGTTATACCTCAAGTTGCGTATAATGTTTGTGTATAAACATTGTCTGCATTGAGTTCGTAGATTTTACGTGATGCGCGCACATACAAACAGATAAACAGACAAACAGACAAACAGACAAAAATTTCAAAAATGATGGAAATGGGTTCTGTTAGTTATCTTTTCACACCCTGGCTATTTTTTTTTTCAATTTCTTCAATGTACAAAAATGACTTTTCTACAGATTTATTATATGTATAGATATGTCTATAAAAGAACAAAACAAAAACATCTAACATGCAATCATCTCGCAATGCTCCAAGCATTCAGGCAAGATCACCTTCCACTCATCTGCAAACACATTACAATCTGGTCTAGAGTCCAGGAGAGCAATATACAAGTCTTGACAACTGCCACCATTGGCAGTGCATCCTCAGGGTTTCCAATAACTATAAGAACAAAGTAAGTATGCGCGCATTATAGAGAGTCCGCTTAGAATAAAGTACCATTATCGCCTCACACACATTGCGCACGCAGTATCCATAGTGTACCGAGGCTTAAATGCAAAAGTACCCAGAGAAACATATTAAAACTATTACTTAAGTCATAACAATCCCTTTACAAATAAGCTTTAACATACTGTTGTTAATATATGAAACTAGCTGTTACCCGCGACTTCGCAAGCGCGAATGTCGGCTATAGTCGTAAAAATATTACCCACTTCTGACCTTTTCTGACATTACCCAATTCTTCTATACCGAACGCAATTATTGCAACTTTCTAACAAATATCGTTATATTTCAACTTAACAAATTTTGTACTAAAACCTTCCTCGAGAACCACTCTATACATTGGTGAAAACAGCATGAAAATTCGTGCCGCAGTTTTGGAGTTTATCACGAACAGACAGACAGACATGGCGGAGGACTTTGTTTTACAATATGTAGTGATAACCTCGAATTTCTATAAAATTTCATAGATAATAGAATCAGTGAGAGGAACCGCACCTGCGTCTGCGCAAACTCGTACCTACGTAAAGGAGCAATTACAAATTGTTATAAGGTTAATACTTTAGATTTAAACAGTCCGCTTTGAACCGAGTAATAACTCAGCAGTGATTTATGTTTTACTTAGCGTATATTAAAACGTATTGATAAGTCAATCAAGTAAGATCATACCATTAATGCTAGATGTCGAAGGATGACACTAGACGGTGATTTATAGGATTTCTTGTGAATATACCTACGTAATCTCTTAACTGAGAAAAGGTACATATCCTTGATTAATCCATTGCGCAGAAGAGGCAAAAATTTATCATCAGGAAATAGAATTCACATTGAATATGAGTTTAATTGTTTAAAGCTGTTAGCAGCTAATCTTGTAGCAAAGCCTAAAAAAGATAGTAGGTACAAGCATAATTTATACCACTGTTACCAAGCAAAACTAGATTAAAAAATATCGCTCCCTACCATCAGCAACTAACCTACATATACCTACAGTTGCTTTATCAGGATCCATTAATACAGTCAATCCTATGAACCAAAAACGACATCGGTTGGTAACCAATGGTGGATTTGCAGACAGGAAGCCTATATTGGGACAGTGCTCCATTAAAGTAATTGCTACAGATAGCATGGGTTAACCAATCCCTGATTTGATTAGACCCTACTCAACTATGACAGACAGATTATTTTAAGAGCCGTTACGCACTGGCACGTAGCATTCGGAATTGGCTTTCGGCAACCATCACAGTTGTATCCCATTCATTCGATAGTCTTTTGTTCGAAGAGAGCTTTTAAAAAAGCGGAGTAACATGAAAAAGCTTTTTAGTCGCAACTTCACACATTCGTAGGTATACTGACAACTTCCTCGCAGTAAATTAAAGACAATAGACGACTTTTGCCAACGGAATTAGAGTGTCTGTGTTATTGGTGAGGTTACACGATACACAATGTTTGAACAAGAATTTGTTTACCACACAAATTCTCGTCCCATGCAGGGATCCAACCGTGTCGTTTTGCGTGGATTCCTATTACCACTCTGCTGTCCATGCAGACAATTATTAATATAACTAATCACATTGCCACTTACTGTCTTAATCTTTAGTAACTAGAAATACAATAGAATAAGGGAGAAATCTACGAAAAAAATATAATATTTTAGTCCTTCATTTTTAGATAACTTACTTTATCAGTAAGTTATTTAACCAAGTATACTCGTACATATTAATAAGTTACAAGAATAAAAACCTCTTTAAAAACAGTTGAACATATCCATGCTTAACGTCTTAATGTGCAACTAGCCCAGCCCACGAATTAATAAAACACGTGATTCAGCACCGCTGTGTCGGCGGGCGGCGCGTGCGCCGGTGCGCCTGACATCTCACCTACATGCTCTACTTGCGCTAATCATACGCCGCGGTAATGTCACTACCATATTTACTTGTTTACTTTATATTAAGTTGTGGCCAGTCAGCAATGCAAATCAAGGGGATATGATTGAAAATGATATAAAATTTTGACCTTAAGAAGGTTTTAAAGCTCTAAGGTGACATTTCGACATTGAAAACGGATTAATCCAAAAGTTCACTAGATCGGATTTCGTAGATATAGCAAAAAATCAATAACTTTAGGATTCCCATTCAGTTTTTTGTTCAAACTTGAGGTTAGAACAAAAAACACAAATCACAGATGCATATAAAAGCCGTCAGTCAGACAACTACGGAATAACTGATTGCTATCTATACGCCGCTGTAAATAAAACTCCTACATTAATATTGCAAAACATGTTAATGACCACGAGATTGACGATCAGTGGTATTTCATTATTATACAGGTTTATAATTGCAGCCTATCAAATCTTTACCTATATAAAACGATATAGGCAACTGGAGTATAGAGTGTGGTATCTTTTATACAACGAGTAAGATTACGAAATAAATTCTCTACGACCTCTAACTATTGGTCAGAGGGGTTGTGGTTGGAACTGCAGATAATAAGATTCCAGTCCCCTGGTCAGCTGATAGCCAACAGAGTCTCAGGCAGCAAGATCTTACGCGTCGGTCTGACGAAAATGTGTTGTGTGAGGAGTTCACATTTACACTCACCCTCATTCTAGCGGGAGAGGGCCACGGTTCGTTCTAGTCATCGAAGGACTCCTTACTTCTAGGACCGAGTCCCACCAATGCCGCTTAGAGCGTGCTCAAGGGATCCTGCGGTTTAATCGCAAGGATGGGTTTGAGGTGATTTTAGTCGATGCGAACCAAATGTATCTTAATACAGTAGTCTTCGCGTAAGTCGGAGAACTGCGAAATATTTCATTTGTTCTAGTTCCGTACAACTAGGATATGTATCCAAGTATTTCGGATTTTGATAGTCCCGTTTAGATTAGTCAAGAGACAAACCAGGGGTTCGTAGACACAAAGATTTGGTTGAGCCAAACGAGCCTAAATTCCAAACAGATATATCCAAATGTCGTTATAAAGGGGGCCCGAATAAAATAAACAAAAGAGCAACAGTATATGAGTTCTTGATCATACGTCAAGAATCAGCTGTTTATGATAAACTCAGAGATTATAGCTACATTGTATTTGTAATTCAAATGAGATACGTATTCATGGCAAAACCTGATATTCTGGGTTTTGGATTAAAAACGGTATGCGAAAATTACCTTGGCAACGTTCAACAGTTAATCTAACAATATCCTGTTTGTATACAAATTAAATTTACATGTTTTAAAAGCCTTTGTTACTGTGTGTGAAACTGTTTTATGAGAATATCTTCAGAAAAGTATTTATTAAAGTTATTTTGAAAATTTTATGTTGGTTGGCAGTAAAAGTTAATCTACAGTAAAAGTTACATCGGTGGTTGTAAGTTCATCTTACAAATCCATTCTATTCTTTCTGCATGCTATTTGACATTGCATATTTCGAAAAGGTCCGACAATTTTTGGTTAAAAACGTTGGGAATTTGCGACGACATTACCTAACCATCAAATTGTAATGGATCACCTGATATTTAATGGATAGATCAAGCTTAGAAATTCACAACTAGAAGGTCGAACACAAACTAGATCAACAAAACTCACCTTAAAGAATAAATTCGTTCATATTCTTAGCTTTTAATTTCACTAGCAACTTGCACAAATATCACATACGCTGGCAACATCGATTATTCGGGGCGGCGTTTCGTTAGGGTTGGCACTTGGCACTTGGTACGCTGCGTGTGCGCATCGAACGCAGGGAGAGCGTGAACTGGCCTGCTAGCATCGTGTATACCTCGTTGGTACCTATTCCAATTGTGAACCGCGATTATTTAACTGTCCACGCGTTCGGAAACAATTGACTGCGTTTGCTTTGGACTATGCAGATAAGATTTTGCATGTCCAGTTTTGTTTTATTACCTTTTATGGTCACTAGAAACTTGGGTTGTGTAATGTTTAACCTAGGAATGCGTCCAAACATCCTATTACGACATAACATAATAGTGCAAACTTAAGTATTCCGAAATTTTATTTTTTCTCTATTTGGACTATGGTCTGCAGGGACATCGAAAAGCTTTTAACCTTGGAATTATAACAGCAAATACTTAGTGCAGGTGAACTGAAACTTCTACAGATCTTTCGTGAGATCTAGGTTTATAAGTGTTGATCGAGTTTCTAGATAAGCTCCATAGTCTCTCACGCTATTCCACCTCTAAATTCTAGCACAAACAGATGTACTAATCTCACAGAACATGGCCGAACCAGTCGAGAAGCCAAATAACAGTTATAACCAATCACACATTTAAAGTAGCGAGTTAATTTGACATACGCCTCCGTAAAACGGCAAGTCGCACCTATTTCCTATTGTTCAGACAAGTTTTCGTCAACGACAAGTCTCATTTGTCGACTGTCTGTGTGTCAATCATTCACACAAAAACCAATATAACACCTTTTTGTTGTAGCCCAAGTTATAGAACATATGTGGTCCATAATAAATTGGTCACCAGTTACAGCATTGCAAAAGAATGTGCTGCATTTTGTAATCATTTGAAACTAATTGTCGCCATTTGTATTGATGTCTACAAAGTTTTTATTTTGAAAATGACGCGTTTTTTTTTTGTAATTGTTCCTAAGTGACATTAAAAGGATACAAATTAGGTTCCTTTTTCCTCTTTCCTCTATTGATAATGATATTAACCTACCGATACCGGTACCTATCGATTTACTATAGTGTGAAAAGAGATTTTTATCATTACCGATGGACAAACGCCGCTCACCACGCCAATTATCACGACATGCAACGTGCTGCGGAATCAATTCTTGGAACACAACAATTAATTGAATTATATATCTAAGAAAATCCCCGGGATACAGTGATTAAATTGACCAGTGTTGGGGTCAATTGTTTATACAAAAATGACAAGTCTCAGGCTGTTCTATATCGGTCACATCTTGCCAATCTCTCTTTACATCTAAAGACAAAGCTAAGTAAGTTAACGCGTAACTCAATTGCCGTTATATACGAGGCTTGAGTTAATACGAGGTTTCCTTGCGAAGACACTGTGTCATGCTCCAACTGCGATCAAAAATACAGATTGGCGAACAAAGGGAGATGGCTATTGGCGACCAAGGAGACTTGGGCAAGGAGTCTTTGTTGGGCTATCAAGGCACTAGACCTCAAGTACCTACAGCTATAGCTAAACTGTAGGAAGTCATAGCTGGGATATATTTGGCCCATTTTATCATACGTAATACAGATGAATACGGCGTCTGATAGGATTTTGTTGGACTATTTTCAAAAAACTGGTGTTTGGGTGGTTGTGTTTAGTTGCCAGTTTGACAATCGTATTTAACAGTCTTCTCCTCTTTCGATTGTTCAAAATATAGCGTAAAACAAAATTTAAAGATATCGATACAAAATTGTACAAGTTTTGTAGTTATGTATTACGAAGTACCTGAATACGAAATAGGATACAGAATAAATCATAAAGTCTTTAGATATTTACGTTCGTATCTTCCTCAATAATATTTTTTTTTCAATACTAATAAGCAATTAAGTAATACTACTTCTTTATATTCGTTCGTGCTCTTCACTTGAAGTACCTTTACCGAATGCGGTTCTTCCAAGGTCGTATATTACGCGTGCTGCAAAGTTTATAATACCGGAAAACTGTTAATTAGCAGCAGCTAGAATCTAGATATAAATCTAAAAAATCTGCTATCTACTTTTAATAACTTTGATTGTAGAAGATTGTAGTTTAATGGGTAGTAAGGCCTGAAAGACTCGCTTCCAATGCAATACTTTTTTTCCACAGTAATATACGACGTGTTTAAATAAACCATAGTCGTAATTAAAATAATTTTAGAACTTACGTAAAAATAATCAACTCTAGCTAAAAATACAATGAATTCTCCCGAAATCAAAAAATGAGGCTCATACATCACCAATATTTATCCAGCAGCTGAAATGCTATCAACATGTTAGTCATCTTCGCCAACAATATTCAAATGAAAAGCGCAAAAACAGCTGAATACCCACTTTGCTGTTTAATATGAAAAGCTTAACCAGGAACAAAAACAATATCTGCTATTGATCCGATAAATATTACTTAACAATACGCTAGACGTGACAGCATTGATAAACTTCTCCACTGTAATGAAAACAGGTGTGACAGTCACAGAACAGATGCAAATCACACGGCATAGAAACAATAGGGATTAAGTATACAGTTACAATTGTACTACAAATTAACCTCTATATGGACGCCCGGTCCCACGAACTGTGTTACATAATTGAACCTTTTAATTAGGTAAATATTTTGTCTGAGACCTTAACACGAAAATTCAAGATATTTGTTAATAAAGTACTCGTATTGTGTTACAATCAGTACGGAGGTTTATACATGTAGGTTGCTTTACTTGCTTTAATACGAATACTTATTTGACAGTTTTATTTTAGGCTTAGATTTACGTTATTACAATTTAATTATATTAAAATAATTTTTAAATTAAATATAGATCGACAGGAGCCCCTAGAACTCCTAGAGTTTAAAATTTACTTTGAAATTCGTAATTAAAGTATAAATCAGTTCTAAACTTAATTCATAAAGCTCATCCTTGTTTTAAGGAATTCAGGTGCAATATACATAACATCCAGGTTAACTGATTGCTCTGGGCAGGGCTTGACATACCGGTAAAAATTTGGTATCGTTACTGCCTTTTGATGTAGATATCGTTAACTAAGAAATAACGTTACCATATTTAACGTTACTTCTGGCACATTTAAACGTTAAATATACATAACGTTAAAATATATGTTACCGTTAATTTTATCGTTATGAGTTAGTTTTGTTACCGTCGCTCTCGAACACTCACAAAATAATGTCAGACTGCATCGATGCCAAGACTGTGCCGTACGACCATTTGCGTGTTTAAAAAAAATCTTTGCTTTTTCTTATTTATTTTATATTTCCCTTTTTAGTTAGTGGTTATGTTTTACGGTCGGGTTTTTTGTTTTTTAATAATTGTTTTATTTCAGACTTTTTAGTTTATTTTTTTTATAAATAAGTGGCCCAGTTTAGAATACTGAAAGTAGGTATAGTCCAGTCATTTGGTAGTTTTACCTGGAAAGTTTTCCGGGAGTTTTGAAAATTGAGTATTTTATAGATTTGGATATGCTCTTTTCGAATTTTAACTTTGCCACCTCGTACCACCGCCGCTCGCGCCGCCATTTTGAAAAAATGGCGCCCAAAAATAGTTTTTTGGGAATATCTCCTTTCCGACGCATTTTACGAAAAAAATATTTTCTACAAAATTAAACTAGAAAAAAAATCCTACACTTTATGTCTTATTCACTTTTTCATAAAATCAATAGTTTTGGACGTACGAGCGCCGCAAAGTATTATTCATTGGCACCACTACGAGTGTTTCGTATATTTTTCTAAACTGTTCTATTACTGCCACCGGTTTTCAAGAAGCAGGTATCAGGGTAATATGTCACCTTTGAATCGGGCCCTTTCTCTCGACTATGAACGAAACTTCAACGAAACATTAGTTTAGACTGAATCATCAGTGTACGTTTATTGTCGACAGTGTTGTTTATGTTCTTAGAGCTATGGCTTCTTACACGGAAAATTGTTTTATTTGTGACAATTGACTTGAAAACCGGCGGCAGTAATAGAACATTTTAGAAAAATATACGAAAAACACGTGGTGGTGCAGATGAATAAGTAATACTTTGCGGCGCTCTTACATCCAAAACTATTAATTTTATGAAAAAGTGAATAAGACATAAAGTGTAGGATTTTGCTCTAGTTTAATTTTGTAGAAAATATTTTTTTCGTAAAATGCCTCAGAAAGGAGATATTCCCAAAAAACGGTTTTTGGGCGCCATTTTTTCAAAACGGCCGCGCGAGCGGCGGTGGTACGAGGTGGCAAAGTTAATTTTCAAAACTCCCGGAAAACTTTCCTGGTAACCCCCTTATTTTCTTCCAAATGACTGGACTAGTAGGTACCTCTCACAACTTGTAAGTAAATAAGTTTTTTATATTTTATTTTCCTTAAAACTTATATCTCTCATTTGAAATTGAAACGACAAGTTACATATATTTTTGGACTTGTTATTTGAAACCCTTCGTTTTGATACCCCACTTGATGGGATGGTTTTTTTTTCTTACCTCACAATATAGGTAAAAAATTATAACCGGTGTCACTCTCACAACAAATAAAATTCTATCAATGCCTTTGAAGCTGAAACCCATACTTTGCCAAAACTTCGCCATTTTGTTTTTTTTTTACTCTCACAGTCAATACAAACGACACCTTTCAAGCCAAAATCCATCAAGCCGTTTAGGCTGCAGAGCGTGCCAAACAAATATACAAACATTAGCTGTGCCCGCGACTTCGTCTGCGTGGAATAATTATTTTGGGCATCATTTATTTTTGCGGTCAACCTCCTTAGCTTTATAAATTATATCTGTTATCCACGACTTTGTCCTCGTCATTTTCTGTTATTATTTTAGACAATTTAGTTTTTAAATTTTTAAAAGATCATAATTATTTTAAAGTACCTACTTCTGCGTAAATTATATTTTTAGTTTTATTTTCTTGTGGCAAAAGTACATATTAATTTTCTCCACAGCCTGATACGTTGATACAACTCTTAACAAATGCGTTAATTTCGACCGAATTTGATTACCATAAAAACGGTTCTAGTGAGTTAATTTTAAAAGATAGACATATACTGTCCCGGACATTTTTTTAGATCTTTTCAATAGGAATAATTCTTTTCTACATATATTTTTGGTATCTTGAACCGTTTTCGCAGCGCACGCAACGGAAGCCCTCAAGGATGAATAATTTTCCCAGTTTTTTTTTACATTTTCCATTATTTTTTCGCTCCTAATAGTTGCAACTTGACGTTATATAGCCTAAAGCCTTCCTCAATAAATGGTCTATTCAACACAAAAATAATTTTTCGATTCGACCCAGTAGTTCCTGAGATTAGCGCGTTTAAACAAACAAACAAACAAACAAACTCTACAGCTTTATTATATTAGTATAGATACATACATACACTCGAAAAACATAATAGTCCGGTCAATTTAGACATAAAAAAGTGGTTAAATAACAAAAATTCCCGGAAAGCCAAATATTGGTGGAGACCTATAGTTTAACATTACGAATCAAATGTTAAAAGTCCCCATCGGTCCTATGTGTGCTTAAAAAGTTATTTGAGGTCAAATTTCTAAATTTGAGGTTTTTTGGATTTTGCTTGAAAATGGTAATTATCTACAAAAATGGTATCAATGATTTTTTTCCTAACAGTTACCATTCCTGAGATATCGCGATTCTAAGAGTCATATTATACATGATATGCACACATTTCCACACCACCAGGCGCGTTTTTTTTACCATGGTTTTCCCTGTAGGTCTATTCCACTAACTGTCAAAAAAAAAATAGGATAATTTAAGGGCGTAATAACCGTCAAGTTCTAGATATTACCGTAATATTTTTATATTGCTATTGATTATTAGATCACTACTGTTTTGATTTCTTTACATATTTTAATCCGATTCATACTCTTGAAAGTCTACTTCAACAATCATATCTTCTTCGATTTCTGCTTCTTCCTCTTGTTGGATGTTCATAAATTCTTCAAATGTAACTGAGTCATTGGTTTCTTCATCAAAATCACAGAAATCTTCCTCTATTGTACTCAACTGGGCATTTGAGCAAGACTGACCTTGACAATTAGTACACGCTGGAGAACACTGCTACCCGACTTTTTTACACCCACATTTGGCACTACAGCCTTTTTTGCAATTGCAAAAAATTGTGTTGAGGAGCTTTTCTGGAGCAGGTGGGAGTAAAGTTTTAACCGGTTCCAGAGCATTATCTATCAATTTCTAACCCCAGTCTTCTGGATTCCCTAGCCATGAGTTGATTGCCTAGCCATGTTTGAACTTGATAATAATATCATACAAATAATAAATAAATTTTACTTGTAAATTTTATTGCGTTAGACTAAAAAACTATGTCAAAAGGACACTATTTAGTCAATAAAAATAAGGGTAATAAAAATAAAACTAGTTTTAAAATCACGAATATTGTAAAAAATGTTAAAAGTTACCCAAATTGACTGTTCGTTTTTTATCTACGTAATAATAAAAAAACTAGACATAAGTTAGCCAAATTTTACCTACCGGTATCTAAAAATCTATGCCTAGGTATTTCTACCTACTACTTCTTTACCTACAAAAAGAGAAAATGTAAATTATTTATACAGGGTGACTTTGAAGTCGTGGGCAATATTTTGAACTAAGACACTATTAATGTTACTAATTGCGTTAGGGCTATTTTTACTTAAAAAAAAAATAATAATGCAGGTAGTTACCTAGTTCCCCCCGGCGGGGCCGGCCATCCGACGCCCGGCCAGGCGCCGGAGGGGTCGCGGAAGTAATCGTCTTGGTTTCCCGTGACCCCTCCATGGTGGCGCACGCCGAAAACCCGGGGGTTTTAGTGGGTACGGGGCCGCCTCACGGCCTAAGCCCCACACTCCACCATTTTTTTTCTTTTTTTTTTGCGTAAAAGTAGCCCTAACGCTATTAGTATCATTAATAGTGTCTTAGTTTAAAATATTGCCCACGACTTCAAAGTCACCCTGTATATTTAAACACTACCAAAAGAACTATTACCTATTTCATAAAATAACAACAAAATAAATCTAAAAACTTTTTAAAATACGGAGTAACTTCTCCCGTTTTCCCAACATTTAACTTCACTGCTCTGCTCCTATTGATCGTAGCGTGATGAAAAGTATCCTATAACTGCCCAGGAGTATGAAGAATAATTTTATTATACAAAGTTTCGTTAAAATCTGTCGAGTAGTTTTTGTTTCTATAACGAATAATATACAGACAGACAGACAAAAAATTTCCTAATTGCATTTTTGGCATTAGTTTCGATCACTAATCACCCAGTAATAGTTACTTTTTAAATATAAATCGTGTATAAAATTGGAGTATCTACAGATTTATTAAATTATAAGTATAGATATCTATACACGACATTTATTTTCTTACGCGCCATCTTAATGTTTCGTAAAATTCGCAAGCGTGTTCTGTTAGCGCGTGCAAGTTGAGAACACAACAAACGAAATGGCAACAGCGCCGGACAGCGCGACAGTTTGAAAATTTTGAGGCCTTTGAAGGGTGCCGGTGAAAACGGCAACGTCGCATAAAGTAACCAAAAAATATCGTTACCTATTTACCACTACTTTTGAAATAACGTTAAAAATACCGTTAATTTTTAACGTAATTTGTAACGTTATTATAATGTTATGTTAATAAGTATCGCTACCAATTAATACCGATATGCAGGTATCTCTATGGAAATAACGATACTTAACGCTACTTTTAATGTGAATTGGTAACGTTTTCAAGCCCTGGCTCTGGGTAATACAACATCCTCAGGTCGGAGCCTGTCAACATGACAAATGGATGACAGCAAGCGTTCAAGAGCACGACGATTATCGAATTACGTTCCCCGCGTGTCGCGTTGCTCTTTCGTCTGTCATGGCCACTGCTCTTTCCGCCTCGGCGGAATTGCCAGCTGTTCTGTCGAATTTACAATATTACTGTACCTGTTTACCTGGGGAGGCTTAGTGTACAAATTGTGATGAAATCGACACCAATGTTTTGTTGATCAAGTCTTGCAGCTGGGTATTTCTGCTGAAATGCGAAACTAATCTATTTTTGGCCCTTAACATCTCGTCTTTAAGGTCTACTCTAAGGTATTACAAAAAGATTTTAGAGATGGTAGAAGATAGTAACTTCAAAAACTGAAAATAGAACCGTCTGTAACTAACTGATAATACTGACATCGCAAGGCTTATCTCATTCCTTAAAGGTAGCAAAACATTGCCAGTGTAACATTTATCAAATTACACCAATTTATTTTAACAATAAAATCTATTATGATTAGATATGTTACTCCAAAAATCCACTTTCAAATGTACAATAAAATAAATGTATAATACATGGCAACACTGAATCCGGACAGAACTGTGCATCCTGCCGGGTGGCAAACAGTCCAGGATGACACCAGGGAAATGCGTGGAATTGGAAAATAAATAGACAATTGAGACGAGGATACTGCTACCATTGCCAGTCTTCCTCTATTGCGATAATCCTAGGTAGCAAGGGCATAGCAACAAGATTTTTTTAGAAAATAGTCGGTTTTGAGTCTCTTTTTAGGCCCATTGAACCTTCTCTCGTATCTAATCTATACTACTTTGCCTGTAGCTGCGAGTATGAATTAATGCAGCTCCGCATACAAATAAATAAACGGGTCAATTCCGAAATATCTATTAGATCTGGGAAACGCGCTAAGTAAATCCATTTTATGTGTAAACGGCGCAGTATTCGGGGCTACTGCATTGTGCCTTATCATAATATCTTCACTATCAATCTAACCTGATTCACCAATATGGCCATGGCTCCTATCTATTACCCAAAACCTGAGCTAACTACCTATGTGACTCATGAATCCATGTTTTCGTCAATCAAGTGCAAATATAAAAAACTACGTATCATGAACATATATAATAACAACTAGAAAGATAAGATAAAATCTGAGTCAGATTGCAAAACTCCTAACTAGTGATGTAGGCGGAATTGTCTGTTGAAAAGAAACCTCTTTCAGTATAGAACTGCATATATTTGACACTTTTTAGTAAATAGTCTAAGAAGCTTGAACTGTAAAGAAGGATCTACATATTAATGCTAATAATGATTCAAAAGGCTTTTAATACTATCGGTTCAGCGCCACCTGGTATCGAATAGTTACAATTTTCCCGTGTGAATTATAGAAAATTCAACCTGGTGTCCAGTTTAAAACTTTTTACCTTAAAAAAGATGATTCCGTAAACTAGTAAGCTTTATAGGTCGTTTCAGGATCGATCGACCCACATTTTAATAAAGTATGTAGATTAGATGTAGTATTTTCATAAGTGTGACATAGACACTTGGTAAACAATACATACTTCAGAACCGTCATATCTAATAAACAATTTATTTCATTGGTCGCACATGATCCTCAGGAAATCCTTCGCGTCTAAGTTATCTTTTTATTCAAATATACGCAACTGTATTATGCGGTAAGATTGTTATGTCAGTCACTCCTCACATAGAGACCACGTCGCCATTATGAGATAAAAACTACTGGTTAATAGTTATTACAAAATAAAAACAAATGAAAATGAATCTCTCCGAAAAAGAAAAGCTGATTGCCGGCCAGTCGAGCAATTTAGAGGATGTAGAAAAGGGGACTGGGATAAAAACAAATAAGAATCAAAAGCTGTGTCGGTAAGTGAAGAGTATTTTGCTAAAATAATACTTTTACATGTTTATATTTACCTATCCTTTTTAACGTCAACTAATTAATTTTACTGATTTATGAAAATCGAAACTGATTTGTCGGAGACTAAAATAATTAATGGTGAAATATTTATTTGAATTACTGTAATAGTACATAATTATGTCTTTCATAAGACAATGTATTTATTTATTACATTTTCATCTACCCATTGACATTCTTACATTTCTTACTCTATTTCAGGCATAATCAAAAACGGATATCAGGAAGAAGAAAGCCAAATCGCGCAGTGTTTAAAAATGGATACTTTAATCTGGAAAGGTGGAAGAAATCCAAATATCGGGTGTTCCCCGATATTGTGCAAGCCTTTATTGACGCTCAGTGGAGATGGACAATAATACACTGTATCCTCACTTATCTTATAATTTGGTTATCTTTCACTGGCGTCTGGTGGGCTATTTTGGAGTTACATGGCGACTTTGAACCGGAACATTTGCCGCACGCCATCAACTCTACTGAATGGACACCTTGCGTAAAGGAAATTTACGGGTTCACTTCATTGTTCCTGTTTAGCATCGAAATTCACACAACTATCGGTTATGGCACCAGATCAATTACTCTGGAGTGCCCATCAGCTATGGTGACAATGTGCATAGAGAGCATCATCGGAACTATAACACAGTCATTCATAGTTGGTATCGTATTTGCGAAGTTGACAAGACCAAAGAGTCGCGCCCAAACACTACTATTTTCAAAGAAAGCCATCATCAACCAAAGGGATGGCAATTTGTGTTTGATATTCAGATTTGGTAACACCAGAAAATCCAGGATCATTGATGGTAGTGTGCATGCGTACCTGCTTAGACACAGTTCCGAGTTATTAGAGAACCAAATAAAACTGGATCTTACGCTAGATTCCAGTGAAAACATCTCCTTCCTGTTTCCAGTTTTCGCGGTACATAAAATCGATAAAAGCAGTCCACTCTATTCCATGTCAGCATCTGATTTATTGAAAGCAGAAATGGAAATCATTGTCGTTTTCGAAGGAACCATTGAATCGACGGGTCAGCCTGTTCAAGTAAAATCAAGTTATACATCTCAAGAAATCTTATGGGGTCACCGATTTATCAACATGGTTGAATATCGGGATGATAAACGTGGTTTCGTAATAGATTATTCTAAGTTTGATGAAACAAACTCGGTTAATACGCCTTTGTGCTCAGCTCAACGACTATTTAATTATTATGAAAATAAAATAAAATACCAAAACGCTATAGCATGTTAACTTTATTAAAGTGATGATAATAAGAAAAATTGCATTTTTAACTCACGATTCCTTTTTCAAATAAGGATAAACTATTACTATCAGTTTTTGTAATTCTAAGATATGTTGATGTATTGTCCTCATCACTGTAATTTTATTCTCAAGCGCAGTCACTAATAGTTTTACTGCAGACAACTGGTTGCCACATATTTGCAAATCTGAGTTAAATTTTATTAACATTTGATTTGTCAGGTCTAATTGTTCCTTAATATAAAGCTTCACATTCACACTCATTGCCACATTATTTTTTAAACTTATCACACACGCAAAACTATGTCTACTTAACCACCTCAAATTCCCCAAAATTAGTATCTACTCAGTGTTTTATATGTCTACATTTCTAGATAGTAATTTTGTTTTGAAGGTGTGTCAATAAAATGATAAGAAAAGCGTGATACGTTATTATATCTTAAAATCAGTAAAACATTAGTAAGCAGTAAACATGATAACCTTTTGTAGTATCAGGAATACGTATAAAAATAAAAAATACGTATTTTATTATTTAGAACTTAGTACTTTGTGAAACTACTTACTAATCGTATCAGTGCTGCCATGCAAATAGTCTGTTTTCACCATCCATGGAACCGCACTTTACTAAAATAATGTTGCTAGTAATAAAAAAATAGATTGAAACCAGTCCTTTTCATCGTAACTTTCAATGACGTTCATTATTGCCAACATTTAGGAAAAAAAATAAAAAATGACAAAAGTGTGCTGTCATTTTTCTGACCATCGAATCAATCACTGTTGATTTTCTAAAACAAAAGTTTATTATTGCGTTTCGTAGGGAAAGATGTTTCGAGCCAATAATTTCGATAAGTTACTTGGTAAGTACTAAAAATAACAATATCTTGCGTACCGCATCATTGCTTTCGTCTATAACAAAAATAAAATTACGTTGACATAATTTTAATGGGCAGTTTTCTCTGATTAGCATTTAGCTTTCTTTATTTTTGACCAGAATAGTTCGATGTTACTGTTTAGTTTACGTATATTATGAGTCATAACATTTAACTGTCTGACAATTCACGGCTCATTGGCAATACTTATGATGATTACCATTCTAAAATGGTGAAATAATTTGTTCTAGATAAAGCGACAAGTAATCTACGCTTGGACCCCGATTGGCCGACAATCCTACAAATATGTGATTTGATTAGACAAAATGATTGTTCGTAAGTATTTTTATGGCCAAAATTTAATTATAGAATTGGTCAGACTAATGTAAATGTAATAAGAATTCTTCCCGAATTTCCCTTTGACCCCATAGTTGACACCGTCAGGAAATTTATGGTGTTTTTAATACCAGGTGCATCCTTATTAAAAAGAAATGTAACTATATTTGTTCCCATATTAATTTAATGTTGTTATTTGTAGCACTCCCTATTTTATACAAATTTTATCCTTATTCCTTGTAGTGGTAGAGATAAGCAGTATTAGACAAAACAAAAAATATTATTTTTCAGTATTAGTCTGCTTTCCATCATATTCACGAAATAATTATAAAGAAATTCATGCAAACAAAACAAATTTGATGTTAAAAATTAATGTAAACAACTGCTTATTTCAACCATATGTTGTATATAGTCTGATAATAGTCCACATTGGATCTCTAATAGTTATTATGTAAGATATAAAATCAGCATGAACCCTTTGTTCATCCAATTCAACCACCCATTGTTCTTATACTTAATACTTTGATTCATCTCTTATCACAATTTGAGCATAAGAATGGAACCACAGCTGTGCCAGCGGAAATGCTGACTTTAAAATTGTAATAACATTCAAATAATAGTATCTATGCATCAGTAACATGATCTTTTGTATCTTGTCACAATGTATTTGAATTCAATTTCAAAATTGATTTGCATTCCACAATGTTGCTAGATTGTATCTTGAAATTGTGTATTATTGCCAATGTTGGATGTGGAAACTTAAGAAGAAAACAGCTTTAAATAATCATCTCATTCCAATAGCACTTTGTAAACATAATAATTTAAACACTGTATTTAGTTGTTCATCTTATCTAATTGGTAGAAAATCTTATTTGTCATTAACATATTGTTGAAGACTATAGAATGTTTCACTATAATTTGAATATCTTAAAAAATATCTCTCTTGTCTGTTACTTACGTGTTTATCCAATTGATACTTACTCCAATTTCTTAAGTTGTATTAAAAATTATATAGTTTTTGTACCATCAATTTATAATGTAAACAAATTCTAGATGCAAGAAACTTAATCCTAGCATTAGTCATCAATGTTATCAAAATCAATTATCTATCTATAATCTTTGTTTTCTTATCTACATTATATTAGAATATACCTAAGTGTCATAAAACAATTAATTAAATAGGTGATATTGATGATTTTAATCTGATACAATTATGACACATTTTTTTACTTGTACTTTGGTAACAGCTAGATTAAGGAACATGTTATGCATAAATTTAACACAAGAATTGATCTTAAATATAAAAATCACAATACACATGATTGCTGGTAAATAAAACATTTCAATTAGGGCCATAAGCAAACCTTAACAACTATGAAACTAAAATCAAAAACATAATAAAGGTGATAATGACATTTAACACTTGTTACAGACCAAAATATGCAGTGGCAGCAGTAAAAAAGAAACTGTATTCACAGAACCCTCACCAGGCTATGTTTGCTCTCCTCACACTAGAGAGTATTGTTAAAAATTGTGGTAAGTAATATAACTATACTATATTACACAGTAAAATAGGATGTGTAGACAGTCACTTGCATGTAAAATGTGTATTCAAGCGGACCCATTAAGACTGGAAGACAAACCTAAATGTAGCTTAAAAAATGCTCAGTAGAAATGATGTATTCTGACTTAGTCTCTCACCAATACCCAGAAGTTCCAGTACCAGCATTCTTAGTGTTAAGTTACAAGACAATCTGGAACACCACGCTGCTTTTCAAAGCAGGAATCACTGGCATTGGCAAAAGTACTGCTAAGCTCAAATGGGATTGAGTTATGTTGTCCGCATCAATGGTGACCGCTGGGCAAAGACCGCCACACAATAGGAGCCAGCAGATGGACTGGTTCGAAGCAGCGCAGGATAAGGAATTGTGGAAGGATTTGGAGAAATCCCGGCCCATCAGTGGGACACCATAAGCTAGGAAAAGGAAGAAGAGTTATACTTACATATACTATTTACCAGTTCCCACAGTTTTAGGTCATGAGTAGTATTGTCCTTGTGGGTGCATGCTATGCTTAGCATGGCAAGTGTCATCCAAAACAATCAATTTTACATACTTTGTTGCTATTTATGGGACAATTACAACATATATGTGATAAATACCTGCAGAGCAAATGCCCTTCATAATGTTAATCATGATATTGTACTTATATGACTACATTCATATTATTTTATCTTTTAAAGTCATACTGTTATCATTTGTATGAGTAATAGGGTATGCCCATGCACTAATTTCAGAAGTATTCATTTGGAACATAATATTATAATTTAGTCTTGGTATAGGTAGTTAGTTGAACTAGTTTATTACTCATAATAATAAGCATGTTTTACATCATCATAATTACAAGTTTGATATATTCATATTAGAAGGCACGGGGTAAAAGCTCAAATACTGCTGGTATTATTGTAGTATGTTATTTCAAACCGATAAGAAAATAAGAATTTTATGTTGCAAACCATGCAATGCAATTATAATATAAACAATCCTACAATAAAATAAAAAGTTTACTCTCTGGTGTTATATTTGTTTTATACTATAGTTTGAATGGATTCATAAGGCATGTAAATAATGATAACTTAGTTATAATTAAAAGATCTGAATAATTTGTATAATTTAGACTAATGTATTCTTATCAAAGATTAATATGAGTTGGAACTGATATGGGTCAAGGAGGTCACTGACCTATAATAACTTAATTAGTCTGATATTAGCATATTGAACAAATAAGATCACATGACAAGAAATCTACAATAAATGTTCCTACAAGATCAATATTCTGGACTTAATTGTTATAATAATATTTTTAAATTGTTGTATTTTTCTTTTCTTAGGCTCTGGCGTACATGATGAAGTTACTTCGAAGGCTTTTTGTGAAATGCTACGTGATCTAGTGAAGACCACACAACACGATAATCTGCGCAACAAAATACTAGAACTCATACAAGCTTGGGCGTTTGCCTTCCGGAACTCACCGAAATATAGAGCTGTGCAGGTAAGATTATTTTACTTAACACTGTGAATATATTTATGTATAGACGGCAACGAAAGTCACTGTACTACAATCATAGTTATGGACATCAGGGGCCTACCAACACTGCACAAAATAATATGATTGCGGTTAAGGAAGAGAGACGCCGCCCTATGCTTCGTACTGGTTGAACTAACAGCTTAGACAATTAAATGTAAAGTATATATTATCCGTAGCCTAATTAGGATATTTTGATAGGTTAACCCATGGGATATTATGGTATTCAAGTTATTATAAGTCTGAATTCATAGCCTTTTGATGCTGTACATTGTACAAATGTACAATGTCGTATATTTAGCATTGTGTCCAGTTTAAAGCATTACTCCTTTCTTAATAGAAAACAGTTTGCTTATAAACACCATCCAACCCCCTTTCTTTTAACTTACCTTGACATTTTGCCAAAATCGCAAGTACAGTCGACCCCAAAACATTGGCAACCTTGGCAATGACCGCGACTGTATTTTAAAGCAGAAGGTTAGCATTTTATTTCGTAATGCGTTACGTTAACAACAATATGTTATATGTTCATACGCAGTCGACCGTACCTAGTCAGATTCTGTTCTTACGAAGCCAATAGGGCATCGCATTAACTGCCCCTATATTATTATCTATTACTGTGCATTTTAACTCAATAATTGACACAATTCTAGGTACGTTTTCACAGATAACTGTTACAAACGTCCTATTTGTTGAATATAGATATGTTAACGTTGGTGTACGTAAATTTTAGATAAGTATTTATTGCAAACAAAACTATATATATTCATAAAAATATGAGAGTAGCACCTTTATCTCAATTTCCTTTAAGTTGACTTGTAAAAAATATACGGTAAAAAACTGTAACTTACCCAAAATCCAGTCTAAAATAATAGCTGTGTTAGGGTCAACGTACACCGTGCGACATCTAAGCAAAGCATACAATGTCAAAAACATCGTCATGAAGTTTATATGGTTAGAATTGTTGAAATTAACATTATTCATTCATTCCTAAATCACTAGGAAAATGGACGGTTTTGAAGTATTAGTCATTGTCATGTTAAATTTGAATACAACCTTGCTCTGTTTTAGTCGTATTGTGGGTGTAACACATATTTTACATACAATTTATATAATTAACTTAAAAAATTGTAACTATGACTTACTTTACAAATTTAATTAATTTGCTTTTTTACTATGGCACATAGGCATGAGATCATCACCGTGGTAACATGTAACCGAATAAATAGATTCCCTGAAAATAAAAATCACAAAATTTCTTAGGTTGATGTTTAAGTGAACACAATAACGTCTTTGTCACAATCTCGTTTTTACCAAACTAAATAATAATACAAAAGTGTCTGTAAATTGCACAGTTCACTGAACGTTTCACGAACCATTCCAAGGTTGTACAATACGTACAAATAGGTTCTTTGCTATATTGATCTAACCGCACCTAATAATCTAATTATGTTGTGCTTTCATGCCATTGTCATTGTACAGTAAAGTGTGAAACACGTATTTTTTGTACTAGTCTCATATGTGAGGAACCGACGCCCATGCATGTAAGCGCTCATTTAATTAAAACTAATCAACTGTGCTCACTCTGTAATATCATGATTGTTCTGTTTACACTGCCGTTTATGTCAATGTCCTGACGAGTGATTTTATATACAATAAGTTCTCATATCTCTAGTTATCGTACTTTTATTAATATGTATGTAAATTGAGCAGTCGTATCATATCAGTCAGTCCACTATCGAGGCATTAAAATGCCTGCACTACGACAAGAATGACTTATTTTTATTGATCGTAGTTTGTTTACGTCGCAGTATATTTTATATAGACTTGACTATAGTTTTTGATCTAGTTTATGCTTAGCACTTAATTTATGTTAACCCAGATTAATTTATTAAACTCTATAAGTACCTACTTCACTGGAACACGTATTCATAATGATATTCCAAAGAATATAAATAGTTTGTAACATAAACATAAGTGGATGACTTACCAACAACCCATACGGGCGCACATACCGGTACCAACTCCGTAGTTATACTATACGTACATCTGTTGTGTATATAAATACTACAGCATTATACCTGTTTCCTACGTCACATCTTATCAGTCAGACGTTCATGATTCATAATCTGTTAGCTATCGTAAAAACAACTGTTTCTCGACACCAATACTCCTTTGTTAGTTGTGTCGACATTTCTCTACAATTTTGTATGAAAAATATATTAAAATAGTGAAAAATAGGAGTTTATAATAAAGTGTTTGTGATATCGTACTGTCGTTCAGTATTACCAGTGTTTTCCCATATAAGTGCTTAGTCATAATTTGTTACTAACTCAGTGAATTGTTTTTCATGTTTTTGTTTTGTCATATAGGACACAGTGAACATTTTAAAAGCAGAGTGTTACAAGTTTCCTCCTCTCAAGGAGTCTGACGCTATGTTTTCTGCTGATACTGCCCCGGAGTGGGCCAACGGAGAGGTTTGTCACAGGTAATCTACTTTTCATAATATTTCTGTAACAACCAATCTTTTTGCATACAAATAATGAAAAGAAGTATAGATCTACTTTTATTATGTCTTTACTAACAAAAGAAGCTAAGATACAGTGAATTTTTCCTCAAGTCATTGTTGTTTACCTTTAAAACTTATCCTTTATGTGGAATCAAGGTTTTTAACCCATTCATTCTGTTCGCCTGCATAGTAATAGCTACCTAGCACTTTCTGACGCTAATTGCTTTGTCCTAGATGTCGAGTGGCATTCTCGTTGATGGTGCGCCGGCATCACTGCCGCGCTTGCGGACAAGTCTTCTGCCAGCAGTGCAGCTCCAAGACATCTACATTACCCAAGTTTGGTATTGAAAAGGAGGTAAGCGTGGCATCCATATGTTACCTATAAATTAGCTGAAGAATACCCATGTATGTGTAGGATTATGTAGGCCTAAAACCTCTAATAAAATCAATAATATTGTTTGCTAATATCCAGATATGTAGATAGGCATGCTGCGCCGACCCCAAGTAATAATTGGGATAAGGGCAGGGGAATGGGAAAACGAACTTGTAATCATTAAATGGTTGCAATGTCATAATACTTTGTAGGTATCCTCAAATATTTATTTATCTGGCACGATACCTAATTAATTTTTATAATATAAAATAAATGTTTTTTGAAAGACAGCGTGCTGCTGGGGAGTTTGTTGCGCCGTTTCTTCTCCCTCGGCAATAGCACAGGAAGCGGTGAAGGGTGGGCGATGGGGTGCTGTCTATAATTTCAAATTTTGACGTTCGAAAAGTGCTACATTGTAGCCTAATTTGAATAAATGGATTTTGATTTTGATTTTGATTTAATGATGAATACTTAGATAGGTAGTAAACACCGGATTGTAACATTGAGCTAGTATTGTTACCTAGCAGACACGCTAATATAAAATAAATACAAGTTCAGTCATGTACACTCAAGTACTGTTACTTGGCAACTTACCAATAGCTTAAAGAAACATCTAACTTTAGTATAGCATACATTTTTACTACTTCCTTCTTATTCTTACAACTCACAAACCATACATACAGTCATGTAAATATAAAGTCAGGTTTTGAAACATTACCTAAAGAGAGTTTGTTTCACAGGTGCGTGTATGTGATGCTTGCTTTGACAAAGTTAGCAGGCCGCCACAGTCATCCACTAAGCTGGAGATTGTGGATACTTCCAGCGACTATGGGCCCACGGCAGCAACACAGCAGGTTAGTTCTATGATATTGCAGTTTCCTTCATGATTGAAATGTTTTGTTTGTAAGGTAATATGAGAAAGGAACAGAGTTGATGAGCATGTGGAAAAGTTGTAGTGGAACACCTATATGGCCAACTTTACTAAATCTTATCTAAAATTCTTAATAAAAACTTTTTACAAGAAGTGCTGTTATAAACATACATCAAATCTTGCCTTAATACCTGCCAGCAGAACAGCAGCCCGCAGGCATCTTACAGGTTTCATATGTAGGATTAATGAAAAGTCTAATTGGATTAGTGCTTGGTCAAGTAATTTGTTGAAATTCACAATAGTGACTAGTTATTTTTTATGTAGGTAGTGCAAACGCTATTATCAAATATCACAAAAGAGGTTATTGAAGAGTCATCAAAAAAAAAATTCAATATAAACTTATACATATACTTTATTATCATAAATAGATATAATCACTGTGCTTCGTACGAATCGCCCGGCATTTCACCGCCAGGCACCAACATTGCTATGTTATTACCGTTTAATAAAATTTGGTCTAGTTTTGTAATTTTTCTTCCCTCTGGTGTTGATTCGTATTCCGTGACGTCATCCAGCAACATATTAACAAAGTCGTCAAATCCTTGTAGAGTTCCAACCATTTCTTTATCGTTTTTCATAATTATATGAATCCGCGAACCTATACACTTATCTACAAGTTCGAGAGGTAGTAACGTGTTCGGATTTGGCAGCGACGCTTGAGCCATTTTTATAACGACAAACGAACAAGATTATACTATTAAAACGTAGACTAGTAGATAAATTGTAACAGAATTCAGTTTATTTAGCGTAAACACCAACGATATACATGATCACGCTACACAGATTAGTTTGACAGAGGCGCTTTCGTTCAGAAACGTCAATGTTTTTTTTTCGCGGTCTTTGTGTTGTATCATAGTTTCGGATCGTTTTAGTAAGTTTCAATATTATATTTTTAGTTCACGTACTTTTGTTATTGATAAAACAGAAAAGTTGCTTTGTAAACAATATAGTGTATTTAAACTTCTACTAAAGATATACAAAATTAAATTCTTGGGGATGTGTCGTTTCAGAACGATTAAATCGAATGTTGCCGTCATAAAATTCTTGGCACGTGGGGTATATGGTAAAATTTTTGATATTATGAAGTTTTAAATGTTGCCTTGGAATTAACAGATTTCAAGTAACTGTATAGTTTTAGAAATGAAATAACTAATATCTGTGTACGGGATAATTACCTAAAATAGGGGTTCATAATCATCGTAATGATTTTAAAGCTATTTAATTTACGGAAGTGAAGTAACTATTTTGTGGATTTCATTATTAAACTTCACTAACTGCAAACTTAAAACTACTGAATCAATGTCGTCCGGACCGTCGCGAGTCGCTGAATGATTGCGCAGTTTGAAGATAGTTCGGGTAACTTTTTTTCGTTTTCGAATGGCAACACTTTATAACGTCAAATTTAAAAGTTTGTTCTCAATCATTTGAATGTAACGAACGCGTCTGAAACGAGTAATAACAAGTTGTTTTGTTTTCCTGTTATCTACATATCTTGTGGAAAAATGGCTAAACATGTGACGAACTTTCGTGGTGAAATTTATTACACTCCAAGTGGTAAGCTACACATAAAGGACGAACCTGTAACTCCTATCGAAGAAGACTTTGGCGATCATAACAACTTTGACCAGTCTTATGAACATGACTTCGGTAATATTAGGAAATCTATGTCCATGAACGATATAACTGCTTTACGTGAAGATCTGGTGAAGCTAGAATTCTATGATAAGGAAGATGTTTACCACAGACATCGCAAACCTTCAGGAGCTCCTCAAGAGCTGTCAAGAACTAAGTTTGTGTCAATGGCCGAAGCTATTTACCACTACCAAAGAGATACTCCTGGCCGCTTTCATTCGACGCGCCCTCAGATATTCCGATCTCAGAAGCCTACTGGACCATCAGGCCTTACAGTTCCGCAATCGCCTATGCTACGATCACGAACCCGCTCCAGACCGACACACATCATGTCCCAGCAAGAGAGAGAAGAAATGGAACTTGAAGAACTAAGAAAATTCAAAATTAAAGCTAATCCTATTCCTAAGTCAGTATTAGAAGGCACAAAGAATCTTCCCGAAGTGACTAAGAAACCCATTACTATTCCTGAACCATTTAAATTAACTGAAATTCAGAAGAAGATGGCAATGCAATCTCCTGGAGGCCATCATTTCAAGGCAAGGCCAGCACCTAAGCACATACTAGAAAAACCACAGATACCAGTTAAACCGCCGGTACATGTTACTAAACCAGTGAGTCCAAAGTTCACGTACAAAAGAACTAACTCCTCAGATCTCTTGCAAAATGATAAGGCAAAACATAAGAATGAAGAGAAACAACAACAATATCATCCTCGTATGGGCCCTGTCCGGCCTGAACCATTCTCATTTGAGAAGAGGGATGAGGAACTAAAGAGACGCAGAGAAGAAAGGATTAAACGTCAAATTGAGGAGGAGCGTAAACAAGCATCTCTGTTCAAAGCCCAACCTGTACCAGTAGCTGTTAAGAAACGCATGCACTCTGCTGCACCCAAGGGTAGCTCATCGAATGCATCATCGGAGAACAAAGAAAACAATAAATTTGAGGCAAAACTCCCAGTGGTACTGTACAAGGAACCATTCAAGCCTGTATTGCAACAAATTCATCAAGTGAAATCTGCACCATTTGAACTTACAACAGAAAAGCGAGCAGCCGAAAGGGAGAGATTTGATAAGTTGTTAAAAGAAAAAGAGGAGGAACAGGAAAGGATTAGGTTGTTGAAGCTTAAAGAGCAAGAAGAAAGAGAGGAGAAAGCAAGGGCTGAATTAAGAGCTAAGTTGATACACCATGCTAAGCCAGTACCCAAACTGGAAGCACCCTTTGTACCAGAAAAGTCTGTCACCACCCTTACTGTGCCAGAAACTCCTAAGTTTGTCAGACGACTCAAACAGAAGTAGAATAATTATAAAGATTAAGACTTTTAAGGAATTTATTAACTCTCTTTGTTAACGTTCCTTTCTTGATTTATCATGTTCTCAATCTATTGCACTAATGTACTGATATTGTAATTTTTATTGAATATTTTAGGATATTTTTAACTATGATGTTATTGTTATAGATATTTAACTTAGCTACATTCAAAATGACATTTCATAATAATAAATAATTAATGACTAGAATTATATGTGTTTTACTTGTTTTGACCTCATTTAAGAAACCTATTATTAAATGCTTGCTAAAGATAAGTGGAGTTGTATTCTTTTTTTTTAATGATTCATATTTTAAACAAGAATGGATTGTGCTACTCTTGAAATCTTATGTTGGTACAATTGAAAACTACACTGACATGCAATCAATTTTAATTGCTTTCAATTTAGATCATTGGCTGACCTTTTTTTTCTAAAGAACAAATTGATGTCAGACTTTTTAAATGTAATTTCCTCACTAATGGTTTGGTAACAGAAATCGTTTAAACGGAAAGGATTGTATTAAATTTCTATGTACTGGGTTGTGTTACTTAGACGAATTCTGTTCAAAGGAACAGGTTTACTTTTTAGACAAGTTTCACACAGCAGACATTAATTTGCCCAGTTTAATTAAAATTGAAGTAAAACAATTATAATACTTCTGTAAGGTTGTTGTTTAGATATTTCACTCAAAACGAGAGAGTTAGATTTTGATTTTTATCAATATATTAAATATTTCGATCTCAAAAATTCAATTAGAACAACACAAATTTACCTAAGATGTGCTACACCAGCATAGTCTCTCTGCTCCGTATATATTAAAAGCGATTGCATTAAATGATGTGATTTATCTATAATATGTATGTATTTAGAAATATATAAGTATGTTTATCAGTTGTCTAGTACTCATAACACAAGTTACTGTCGTATACTTAATTTGAGACTAGATGGCGTTGTGTGAATGTTGAGGAATATTGATTGATTGATTAATAAATTGCGAAGATGTATCTTCAACAATAGGCTTGTAACCAAATACTAACATAGTTTTAAGATTTGTTCTTACTAACACCTATGGATGTATCAATTGTCCGAAATAATGATTATTATTTGTATCTCTTTTAATTCACGGGATAACTTCAAGGAAAGAATCCCGGTCCTTTTTAAAGGCTTACACGGAGACACAGGTCCAACATGCAGAGGCCTTGTTGAGAACTTTAATCTAATATGTGATGTTTATTATTATAATAAACAATTTCCTACGTTTCGTTTCCACAGAAGCGCACGGGCGGTAAGACAGCTGAAGAGCTTCAAGAGGAGGAGGAGCTGCAGCTAGCGCTCGCGCTCAGCCAGTCCGAGGCCGAGCAGAAGGAGAAGGAACGCAAGTCGCGCTCGCACATCCTGCCGGATCCCACACCGCACCATCCTACCGGTTAGTGCCTACAATTTACTGTACAAAAATATTTTTTAGAGGATATTGGCTGACCGCCACTTAAATGAGTTGACTAGCCTTGTTTAAAAACGACACTGCAATATCTTCCCTTAAAAATTATTGTAATTTTTATTGCTATTGTATTTTTTAAGAATGTCGAGATTACTACGTATTTCAGAACATCACTTAGGTAGTGAAAGTGTTTTCTTGAATACGAGACAGTAAGCCTAAGTCTAAATGGACTTTTAGTTAGTTTATCATGAAAATTTTTACTTGATTCTCATGTAGTAAAAACTAAATAGTACAGCTCTATCCATATCCATCTTTAGATACTAACCCTGGAAGATTAGTATCTAAAGATGGATGGATGGAAGATAAAGAGACTATTCTATGTAGAAAATATGTTATATTAATATGTTGCGGTAGTTAATATAATAATATTGATGTAATCCGTCAGTGTCACCCACACCGTCATCGGTGAGCGCTTCGCCGGAGCACAGCACGCAAGCCAACACCGAGCTGTCGCGGTACCTGGACCGCAACTACTGGGAGCAGCGCCTCTCCCGCGACAACGCCGTCGCACCTACTGCGCCCGCACCCACTTCACATGCGTCTGATATTACTGAAGTAAGAAATTTGATTAGTTTTCAACCTAGATGGCATCATCATCTTCATATTACAATGACATTTCGTTACTGAAATACTTAGTCTATTGCATTACGCCATTACATATGATATTATGATTCCAGATCAGGCCCTAACCAGCTACAGAAATCATTTTTTTTTTTGGGTGTAGTGCTATTATACTAATAAGTTCGTGTAATAGATTAATGGTTATCTTTTTCTAGGAATTCCCGAAGCCTTCTAACACAAAAGCTCAAGATGATGACGCCGAAGACAAAGAAATTGATGAATTTGTGGAATCTCTGAAATCTCAAGTTGAAATATTTGTTAACAGAATGAAAAGCAACTCTTCACGGTAAGACAACTCATAATAATCTAAACTCTAATGTTCTTGTAATGTAGAACATATAATAAATACTCTTTACACTAATAAAATACTTAAATAATGTGTTATTGTTTCCAGAGGACGATCAATTGCAAATGATACAGCTGTTCAGACTCTGTTCATGAACATAACGGCTATGCATTCCCGTCTATTGCGCTACATACAGCAGCAAGACGACAAACGTGTCTACTTGGAGAGTTTACAGGTAATCTATTGTTTATACTTCAGATTTATAATAAGTGCTTCTGAAGACTCACCGATAAAAAGTACAGAGATAAAAACTGATAACTTAAAGCAATGTCTAACCGAAAATTGTTTTAATGATTTCTTATAAAACTGTTTTTTGAAAGACTATTGTAATTACACATTATGTAAATTACATCATTCTTGTTTATAGGATAAAGTCACTCAAATCCGCGACAGCCGTGCTGCTCTCGATACTTTGCGAGCCGAGCACGCGGCGAGACTAGCAGCCGCCGCTGAAGCCGCCGAGCGACAGAGGCAGATGCAAATGGCCGCTAAACTGCAGGCCATGAGGAAGAAGAAGCATGAGTATCTGCAGTACCAGAGGCAACTGGCTTTACAGAGAGTGCAGGTATAGCCCCAGTCAACTTTTGCACTTTATGTAGTTGTATTAGATTGTCAGACCATTTTTCCTTAAACCATAAAAAAAGTAGTCTATTATTTTAGTCCATGTATACACCGTGTAACATAATTAACGCACATCCTGAAACTACTTTGTTCAGAATCGATAACAGAATCCATTTCATTAATAAAAATAAATATTTTTTTTTACCAAAAAAATATTTCGAAATAATTCAATTGTAGACACTATTTTCATAAAGCACTCGAAGTAAACGAAAATGAGCCTTAAGTCGATGCATTAAGGCTTTAGCAATTCACAGCGGTTCACACTTTCAAACACACGCGTTTTGCCAATTATTTGTACAAATTATTCTGACAATATGTAATAAAAACAAATATCTAAGAAAGTGATAAAAATGTTTCAATACATTAATTGTGGATAAAAAAGGATATTCTTTTTGGGGTGTCTGTGGATGTGCGTTATTTCCGTTACACGTTGTATGACATGTAGTGTAGCTATTTGTTGCTAAAGTAACACTTAATATATTATTTTTACACTTTCAGGAACAAGAGAGGGAAATGCAGATGAGGCAAGAACAACAGAAGCATCAGTATTTGATGAATGCTAACAACTACTACATGCCTGGTGCCATGCAACAATACCAGACTGGCTATCCTAATCCTAATCAACCGATTTACGGAAACCCCCAGTTTCATCAACAAAACATAATGCCTCAAGTTACTACTGACAGTAATGTACCAGGGTCAGTTCCAGGACAAGCTCAAATGACCACAGCTAATATGCCAATGAGCATGAACCAGATGGGAACAATACAATCCATGCCACAACTGACGAATACATTCGCTGCTATGTCCACATCAGCTGGTGCCATTAACCAAAGCTCTGTCAGTGCTCAGCCGTCTATGAATCAGTCCAACTTACGGCCCAATTTAACTCAACAATTACCATTACAACAACAGTTGCTTCTACAACAAATGCATCAAATGCGTATGCCTGTGCAGCCAGGAATGCACCAAATTGTGCCACAAACTATTGCTAATGGCATGCCTGGACAAAACATTCCACAGCAAAATGGGCAAACTGCTCAGCTGCCCAAACAAAACATGCCAAATCAACCTCAACAACAACAACAACAACCTGGCAGCATGATGTCTCAGATGTCTGTTGCCCAACAAAATCTTAATCAACAGTTAATAAATCCCAACAATCCTATGATGGGACTTCAGATGCAAAATATGAGAATGCCTCTCATGCAAGGCAATCAACCAAATGTTAACCAACAAGTTCCAGTATCTGCATATTCCACCATGAACATTCAAAATCAGCCTAACATGCAGCAACCTGTATCTCAAGCTCAGAATATGCAGCCGCAGTCACAAATGCCTATGTCTGTGCAGGCAATGTCTATGCCAGGGCAGCAAATGATGCAGGGACAAACATTGCCCGGACAGCCTCAGGGTGTACAAACGAATAATAATGCACCTCAATCAAACCAAAATGTACCCGGACAAGGCCAACAGGTGCCTCAAACACAAAGTCAACAAATGCCACAGCACTTACATCAGCAACAGATGTCTGTTAATCCACAAATGTCCATGCCAGGCCTTGGAATGCAACCACCAGGTCAGCAAATGATGATGCAAGGGCAGCAAATTGCTCCTCAGGCTCAGATGATGATGAATCAGGGACAAACACAGCAAGGACAATTACCTGGCCCTCAGCAAATGAACCAAGGACAAATGTCATCTCCCCACCAGGGTCAAATATCTGCTGGCCACCCAGGGCAACTGCCTACTATACATCAGGGTCAAATAGCAACTGGGCCCCAAGGGCAGCAAATGCCACAAGGTCAGTTACCTCCTGGAAATCCAGGCCAAATGCAAATGGGTCAACAGATGCAAATGGGACCTGGTCAGCAGATGCAACAGATGCCACAAATGCAAGGTCAGCTTCCTCAACAAATGGGAATGCCTCAGCAGATGCAGCAGCCCTTACAACAAGGGCAGCCTGGTCCTCAAAATATGCAGGGACAACCAAAAATGCAACAGCCTAACTTCAACAACTCGCCGCAAGGGGCCCCTTCGCAACCGGGCAACAACCAGCAGCAGCAGCAACCTCAATCCAAATCAGAACATAATAACAACACGGCTGAACTAATAAGTTTCGATTGAGACTAACAATGGGTTAACAGAGGGATCTCTACAGATGAATGACTGGAAATAATAATACTTGTTCTACGTAATATAAACTATATGCAATAATTTGTTTGCACTTAGATATTGTGCTATGTTGTGAGTTTTAAAACCAAAATATTGTCATGTATAGATAAATTTGAGATTTTATAGTCATAAAAAAATAATGCCTTTACTTATAAATGTTGTAAATGTGATAAAGTAAAATTAAAAAGTCCATTCCTATAACCAAACTAGATCGTCAGAAAGAAAAGTCAGAGAAATTTTGGAATGCTTGGAATTATCTTTGACGCGTTTATAAGTAAAGTAATTTGATGCTTTTAAATATCACAAATAGTAAACAACTATATTATTTATATTATCGTTAAGATAGACCATGATCAAAATTCGGCAGCAAATAATTACTACATTATCATGCGAATCAAAATATAATCTACCCATTAAATCATTTGCTGTAGTCATGTTTTCATTTAGTTAGAAGCGCCTTGTAATCTATGTAAATGCAAATATGTATAAAATATTCGTCGTTCGTAGTTTATTTAGATTATAATATAAATGAGAAATTCTAATATTTTCACATTTTATTTCCTTGATGTGGTAATTGTTTTGTTATAATATTTTAAGTTATATAATGTATAATACGACGTACCAATAAAAACAAGAAAAAATATTTTGTATTTATTTACATGCCTAGTAGACTAGTTCTTAGATATGAAGCTAAAGAGTAAATACATCATAATTCACATTCATAATAAATTGTTAAATTATTCGGTTTATTCGCGCGTATTATTTTATCCAACCATTTAACAATTTAAAACTGTCACATTTGAACTACAGTTTGACCATTACCGCTGTACCGCGCCTCAGGAAAGCGCGGGGCGAGACGGGGGAAGCATCGGCCACATCGGCCAATGCGATTTGTCTGTTCGCTAGTGTCAAATTCGAAATCAAATTCAGATCGAACTGTCTTATGTCAGAAACACATGAGATTCATATTCAAAGACGGTTCTTGCGATATCTCGTAATGTTAAGACATTGAAAAAAATGTTTACGGCATTCAATAAATTCAATTTTTTAGTAAACCAAGTCCTAATTTGAAATAAACTCAGTTAAATCTGACTATATTTAATTAAATAAGTAAAATACATAATATAAATATAAAACGAAGTAAAATATTTAGGTATTCTTATTTAATTGATTTTAAATTAAATAATTAATCACAATTAAATAATTTAATATTGTCGTGCTTGTAGAACAGTAAACTGATATCGTAAGATCTATCCGACAAAATGAATCTCATGTGAAGTCGTGCACTTTTTTTCCCGGCCCCCACCTCGCCGCGCATACCTAAGGCGCGGTACAGCTGTTGTGGCCAAACTATACATAAATTTGCTGGAAAATAATTGAAGAGGAATATGCAGTGGGCAAACATAGTATTAAGCTGAAAAAGAAGAAAAGTTTGCTGATAACAACAAACTCATCAGAATACCGAATACGAAAAAAGAGGCTTCAGCCAAAAGGTTTTTTCATCTATGAAGATTTACTAAGTTAAGGTCATAGACAACTTATTGTGATATTTAAGATACCTCAGTACACAATGGCCTGTGATGGGCCACGCTTTGCAATGCACAATTGTAGGCACGATCACTTGGTTTACACACAATGGCGTATGGCTCATTGCTGCCTGGCAAACCACTTGCGATGGACATCGAATTTGGACGTCCTCTCGGGAGGGTCCATAGTATTGTGGTGTTCACCTAGCAGTGCATGCAACATTATCAAGGATTGCAAAAATTGTCGGTTATTACTTGAAATCAACAATAATTCCTGATACACTTCGTTTCTTGATTCCAACGTCACGAATAATATATAGTCAAAATATTCAAAAAGTACCGCATAAATTATTCAAATAAATTCTCGTGCCACGCCAACAGCACGCAACACGATAGTGCACTATCCCGTTCAGCGGCCGGTGACGAACACGAACTAAACAATGGCCCATTGGGTAAACACCACAGGCCACGCTACGCTGGGATTCCTCTGAAGTGTGCCCAAAAAACTAAGCCAAAAAACCGACAACTCCCCGATTGCGCGCCACGATGGACAATAATAATTGTCCACCATCATATACTATTGCCCCCTGTACACAATGGCGATGGCCTGTAGTGGCCACGCACGGCCATCGTATTCTGGGGCCTTAAGGCTAAAGTAGCTTTTCTGTACGTGCATTATCGCATCATCGAGTATAGTCGATAGGCAATCGACTACTTTCGGAGAGTTAAAGTAGTGTACTCAATCAGTTGATTTATATAATGCTCTAAGCATATTATTATAACCATAACAGATAGATTACTTGTCTATAATTATATTTATTCTGGTATGAACGAATAAAAATATTATAGGTATCTCTGATTCTATATAAGACTGTTCCAAACTAAATAGTATTCTATAATTGTAATTAACTATACTCCATTTGTTTAGGTAGTTAACTAAATGTAAACAATCTTGGCGTTACTTTTTAACCAAAGAAATAATTTTTAATTTGGATATTACTGCTTATAAATCAATTAACTATAGTTTTAGAAAATCTGAATGTATTTCAAGTTGTAAAACGTATTTTACATTTTTAAAGATCACATTTTGTTTAAAAGACATACCAAAATTGTTTACATTTAGTTAATTACCTAAACAAATGGAGTATATATAGTTCTACATAGTACTCCAGTATTATAAATTACATTGAAATAAAAAAACATGTTATTGAATTTACCAATACACCTCAGATATAATTATACAAAAAATATCATAAATTAAGAGATTATAAACAGGACACAGTTTTATCGATTTATTTTGATTGGATTCATTGCATTGCTAAGTTGGACTGCACTTTTGTATCTATCTATATATTTATCATATCAAAAATGGCAGAATGGGCAACATTTTAGCCGGCTGTCAAGTGAATGTTAATGTTACTCTTATTTATTTCACTCTCAGATACTGAATGTATGCATCGGTATTGTTTATATGTGATAAAAACAATAACATAGGACTACGAAAGTAATAAATACAATGGAAGATGATAATCAAGAAGGTCCGTGCACCGTGTGGCAAATGTTCAATGCACCGACTATGGTGTTGTTTAATAACTTGGAACATGCCGCGGACGGTTTAGATCGACTTTTGACTTCAATTTTAAAACTATCTGGGTAAGTTTGTAAGATAATTCGTTAGTCTGATAATAATATGATAATGCAACATAACAGTACCGTTCATAAACAATATTAAAATGTTATGTATTATTTTTGTTATAATACAGCGGCTTTTGCTCCTACGTACATACGTATAAATATAAATACCAAGTAACATAATTTAATTTCAGTGAATTCTCTGAAGTATTAGTTCCCCGAGCCGGTTCATCCAAATATCCAGACTCATACTATCAAGCATTTAACACCTGGCTACTCGGCAGATTATTTTATGTCTGGTCTGTTAAAGAATTGAACAGGTATATATTTTATTAAAAAAAGTCACCATCTCGACATTTTATACGAATTTTCCAATTGGAAGTCATAAAAGAATACACATTGTTGCATATCTAAAATAATTTATTGTTTTCAGGATACACTCAACAAGCAAAGATGCTCAACTAAAAATACTTAATATATTATGCATGAATGCAGCATCATTTTATAATAATCTGCATTCTGATTATATTTCTGTAGTACTGAAATTGGTGCAGTATTATAAGGAACACATAAATGACCCGACCAAAGAAATAACACTACAGAATTTTAGATCTGAACAAATTGACATTCCCAATGTACAACTAAATTTAGAACCTATTTTTGTGTCTGTAAAGGATTTACAAACATGCAAAACATTGATAGATTTAACACTCCAAGTACTAGCAGAAACTTTGGCTACAAATTCTGTTTACATTTACAATCATAAAATAGCTTTTTATAAGCTATTCAGTGAAGTACTCTATATGCTTGAAAACTTCAGTGTTGATTTAAAATTTATATCACTAAAATTTTTCATTGATTTGATTGTCAACTATTCAGAAATAGGCATTTGTAGATTTAATAAATGCTTTCCATTTGTTTATCTTGACTTACTATATTCCATCCAGGCTATGGTTAAGTCAATAAATATATTTTATGAGAAAGATGAAGTCAATGCCATTTACTTGGAAGATTTTAATAAACTTATGTTAAGATTTATGAAAATGAACGTAGAATGCCCTGATAGGGAGAATAAGAATATTATTTTAGACATAAGCACAGTGATTTTGAAGACCAAAGACAGTAAAATATTTAACAGAGAATTAAAGCTTCAGTGTTTGTCATTGAACAAATGCATTGATTTCCCAAAAGACTTGGTTGATGTCTCTAGCATGGATGCCGTTGAAATTGATATATTAAGGCACAGTTACACCAAAAACATATTGTCACATATTACAGCTAACTTGCAAGGGAAGAAGCTTCTGTTGAATGAGAATTGGTATTACCAACACATATATGAAGTTATTATGGCAATAAACAGATGTGACTATAACAGACTAGACCCCTATTTGATTGGGTACCACTTGAAGAGGAGTCTATCAGGACTGGCAGTGTTGCAACAAGTCTTCATACAAAGTCATAATCCAAAAGATAATACAAACAGAAGTGTAGTATCAAAAGAAGATATCCATACTATTTGGGAATCGTTATACAAGTTTCTAGAACACCATAGAAGCTTGATTATGAGAGACAGTGACTGTACTACATGCTTCATGGACATACTTTTATCTACTGTTGTCCTCAAAAAACTAACCCAAGATGAATGTAACAAAATACTTCAATTAATATGTTTGCAAAGTACACCACATTTTTCAGAACACAACTTGAACTACACTGATAGTGTCAAAACAGTTGTTTTAAAGTACTTACTAACCATTAGAATTGTTATACAAACTAAGCTAAGTGACATCTGGATAAGAGTAATTTCTAATTTACTAAATGGTGTCATGAAGAACAAGACTGTTACCATGTACAGAGAAGTATGCATTGTTTTATTAGATTTATTATAATTGCTGCATTAGAGTTTATTTTTAACATTATCATTCTATTTACAGATAGTGCCATTGTGCCCACTTCTAATATTAAACAAGATAATTTCTGCTAGTAAAGCAGTTGGTGATATACTGATGCCTGCATTTATGACAAAGGACTGTGATGTACAAAAAGCTATTACACATACTGTATCAGCACTTGCATGTTTATCTTTAGGATCCTATAAAATCATTATAAGCTCACCAAAATATGGTGTTGGCCAAGTTCTTTATACAAATTCGATTGTAGAACTCTTATTAATATGTTCAAAGTGCCATAAGAATGCAGAAAATTCTGCTGATGTCTCACTAAATAAAATTGAAATATATTCAGAACAAAATACTTACAATCCCAATCAACAAGCTACTATAACTGGCCTAAAGAACTTATTAGCAAAATTTTTAAATTGGAAACAATATGCAGATTGGGAAAACACTGGGTATTGGGACATGTTTATAAGGCTGTGCCATCATTATTATGTGCCAAATTATAAAGCGCCAATGGATATTATAAACGAAAGTAATGCACAACATGTTTTGAAGGCTTTTGGGCCATTTATTGATCCCAAGACTGTAAGTATAATTTTTCTAAACTCTAAATATAATAATATTAGAAAATTATGTTAATAACATTATTTTTTCAGGATGAAGAAGATAGTGAATGGGCCACTCATAGAGAATTAGCTTTTAACATATGTGTCAAGATACTGGTAAACCTGACAAGAACCAGTTTAGAAAACAATGATTACAATCAACAAACAAGCACATTGAACCTCATAAAAGATTTTGGACTCTGTCACAATGAAAAAGTGATTTTACCTGCTACAAAGTTATTTGTCTATTTCATTATGCATCCACAGTGTTCTCTTGGTCCAAAGGCAGTTGTAAGCCTTAGGGATGTTTGCGAGTACCAGGACTACACCCCAAATCAGGTTTATCATAGATACAAGAAGGACTATTGTAAACTTTTTGTTGAATGCAGCTTGTACAGTGGAAAGGATTTTGCTATTTCACTTCTAAAAGTGGTGAGAGCTTTTGGCTTTGTTGGATACAGAGATTTCATTTCAAAGGATGTGCATCACTTTTTGCCATACTTGATACCATATTCTGTAACAATTAAAGAGGTACCGTCTATGATTGAAGAAATTGCCTCACTGGTACAGTTCTCAGTGTCTGATTTTCTAATTGAAAGATTCCAACACACTTATGTTCACATTTACTTGAATGAAACCAAAGATGTTCAGAAAAAATGCCTTGAATTAATTGAAAGACTGACTAAAACGCCAGTACTTAACTTGATAAAGAAACACTACAGAGTCATCCTGACGGAGTTTCTCCTGCAGTATTGTACTGATTCAGAGAAAGTTTTAAATGCGTGTAGATTTCTGGCCTGCCATGACCCTGATGCAACATCACCGACAGGAAGCATGACTATGAGTACTTCACAAATAGCAGACTTTTTAAATCCTAGATTCCTAGGAGTTTTGGCATACTTCGACCGCAAACTCGTCAACGCCAAAGTGGCTTTGTCTGTAAAGAGAAAAGCTCTAAAAAGTTTTCCCGATATTATGCAACTGATGGGAGTCAAATATTTAACTCCTCTCAGGTTTAAAGTCTTGGCAACACTTCGTTCAGCTCTTTCTTTAGCAAAAGAATTTCCGACTATCTTGGCAGAAGCATGGGGTGCTTTCATACATAACATTGATACATTGTCTCTTGGGCCTCTTATGTCTAATTTGGCAGTATCATTGTTGCAACAGTTGGAATATGCGCCTCAAGAAATAAACAAGATATTTCATTATCTTGTTTTGAGTAATGAGAATTTGTTGAGTTCTCACATATCAGATCTGTTCTTTTTGGAAGATTCGAAAATTTCTGAGAAAATTAAAATGGTTATCAAGAGGCATGTAAATCGTACTCAACCTGATGGGTTTTTGGATAAAATCAAGTGGTATTTAAAGCATTTGAATCAGGACATACCCAGTATTAAAGCATATGCTTTCTCCCACTTGGATAAGCTTTTAAAAAGCAATAGGACTGAAATACATAAAGCGATATTTGGTGGCAAAACTATAGATCCTGTTATAGTGGAGCTTATTGATTCGTTGCTGTTGGGTGAGTAAAACTATCGATTTAGATAGACTATTACTTGATTATCAAGTCTTTAATAAATGACTGAAAACAACCGACTTATCACCTTTAAGACATTAAAAAATGAGGAACTATTAACGTCTTTGTCACTAGACCTTGGCAAAATGCAACAACATTCTTATAAAGTTTTCATTAATTAGATCTATCTCTGAAAACTTAGTAGGTACTTTAACTTATAATCCTTTTTCATTTTGACGTTAACCTAAACAACACAACGATACTTGCAGGTTGCAAGGACCCTGATTCTGAGGTGAGTCTAGCAAGCGGCGCCTGCCTCGGTCAGCTGGGGGCCATCGAGGCGGGCCACCTGCCGCGCCAGTACGTGCAGCCCGACCGGTCGCCCTTCGCCTTCTCCATAAGCGATGACTGCTTCGCCGCCACTGCCCTTGTGGAACTTTCTAGAGCTTTCCAATATGAAAAAGATACTACAGTAAGTAACATTCGATTAATTACGTGTGAATATTTATTATTATTATTTCTAGCCTAAGATATCTAACTGCTAGGCGAAGGCCTCCCTATTCCTCTTCCACTTGTCTCTCTCAAGAGCCACAAGTGACTAGTTCTGTGATTAGATACCCCAAATTACAGACGGCTATTTTTTATTTTGTTTTGTAGAATATGGATTGCTATGCCCTAACAATTCAAGAGATATTGAAGATTTACGACATATCCCCGACTGGCACTAAGAAGAATGTCTGGGACAGTTTTCCAGAACACATGCATCAGATCATGCACCCATTGTTAAGTTCCAGGTATTTATTGCAAAGTTCCTCCTATCAATTAAGAATATAATAAATGACTTCAGCTGTTTCTGTGTCCCAGATGTGTACTAAAGAATGTTTAACATGTTTTTTATTTCTTTAGGTACACGTTAGCATATCCTTCGCAACCGAAAAAGGCGCATCCCTTGTTTGGTTCTACTCATGCAACGACGTTTTTGGAATGGGCACACAAGTAAGCTTCTTTTAAACTTGTGTCTTAGGTTCCTAGTATTAAATAATCTAACATTTTGTTTTCTTCATTACAGTTGGGCGGGCCAATTGATTCCTTTAATAGAGCCGGAAAATATTCGCGACCTATTGCGTACAGTTCACCCGAGCATGCGGCGTGACGTCAGAACTCTGTTTCTCTTTCTACCCTACGTATTGCTGCATGCTGTAAAATTAAGGGAAAATGCTCAATATATTCAAGAAGAAATTTTAGCTGTTATAGGTATGATATCTTTCAAATCTGTGACGTATAATTTATAAAACTATATTTTACTAGATATCATTAAAAAAACAATTTTCCTTGCATAATACAACTTAAAATTTGATGTATCTTACAGGGCTAGAAAACTTTGAAACGGACAATGCAGTTACTATTGAGAGATATAGATATAAAATGCTGCGGCATATTAGAATGACGCCTAGCATCCACTCGGTGCAAGCTGAAGAAGGGAATCAGGTAATATTATAACTTAAATCTATAATATTATAACAGTATCACATTTACTTAGTAATAACACTGGTGGTAATAATGTCTTACGCAATTTATTGTTACTTCCAGAGCAAATGCAGCAAAACTATATATACCCTGCTGGACTTTCTAAACAGATGGCTTTTGGAGTGGTTTCACTCTAAGAACCGGCCATTGGAGAACGAAAATTACAAGTACGTATATAATTATGTACCTTGTCAATTTATGGAATCATTCATTTTTCTGTTACCTAGTAGATTGAAGGTTTTAGTTAAAAGTAAGGGTGATTGATTGATTTTAACTGGTTTTTTTATAATACAATTTGTGATCGTTTTTAGCGCAATATCATCATTCTTGGACAAATTTGATAAGCTGACTATAGCTCGTGGTAACTTCGCTTGCGGCGAACTCGAGAGGGCGTTACAATACCTGGAGCTATACATGGAGGAACAACCGGATAAGTTCCAAGAACAGCTGTCTTTCTTAGCTGAGATTTACGCCTTGTTAGACGAACCTGATTCAGTAGCCGGTAATATATATATATTTTTGTTCTATGTTTACTGAATTTTGTTTTCTTTTTTTTGTCTTTTTTTAAACTAGGATTCCGCAGACTCATGTCATTTTAACATTCTTATTTGGAAAAGAAATCGAAAAATTGAAAATTTGTTTTAACTCCGCTGAAGGCAGCTCTCGTCAATCACATATAACTAACTTACATAACTTCGGTGTCCATCACCTTTTATATTCTAATGTTACAAACTACTTACATTTACACATACAGAATTTCGAGGATTGAGGATCGGAATTGGATGGGGATGGGGATATGTTTACTGACTATAACAATAAATCATTTCACTACTTCAAACATTATTATTTTTACTGATAAACAATTGAACACTTTCGATAAACAAATTAATTAAAATGTTCTTTCTTAACAGGGATACTATCAATTAAAAGGACAGAGCCAACATTGAAGGAGCTTATCCTAGGTCACGTAGTAACGGGCCGGTTGCAAGACGCTGCGATGTGCTACGAGCGGTTGAAACGAGAAGTACAGTTAGACAGGCATAGTTTGCAAGTAAGTGATATAACGAACTCTTAGAAATCTTTTTTGTAGACTATAATTTAAATTGTAATAAAGTGACGATATTATCGGTAAAGATGATGGGTAGTTTCTGACGCTCAGACGAAGGCAATTTTTTCCAATTCCTACTGACAAAATTTTTTTTTGGAAAGTGAATGAAAATTAGGTAAGTAATTGAAAAAAAAAAATATATTTGTTGTACAGAATATAAACCCTCATTATACTGTCATATGTATCGACCGCAATATCAGTTATTATGCCTTGGCTCCAAGCAGAGAATTTGATAGGCATCATACAAACGTGGCTATCCTTGCTGCTATTGGAGTTTCTTTATGGAGTTTCCTGCCGGTTCTTCTCCATAAGAATGACATTTAGGAACCGCGCAACTAGAGTCAGTAACGTTTTGAAAGTGCCTGAGAAGGCCTACTCGAAATAAAAACCTTTTGATTTTGATTTTGCTATTCGATTTGATTATATTATTCTCTCTTGCTTTAAATTATCCACATGTACTGTAAGTCCATTATGTCATTTGTTTGTAGGGCATGATTGATTGCTACCTCGGCCTTGATCAGCCGTACTTCGCGATCAGGTTGGTGACTGATCATAGATATGACGAAGACATGGAGGATTTGTCAGCTGAGCCGTTGTGGCGATTGGGACAGTTCGACGACCTCGAGAAACTCTGCCAGAAGAACATTGTAAGTTGTTTTAAATGTCGGTTACTTAATAGTTTGTAATGAATTTTAGATTTTTGTTAATAAACTAGCTGCTGCACGCGACTTCGCTCGATAGCCTGTCAGTATTTCAACAAAATTGTTTTAGCCTTTTGAGCTTGAACGAGTATCAACTATTCATCTATACTTACACATTTACGAATTTATAAGTATCCATCGAAATGCGTCCGTAGTATTTTTATATCACCGATGCTAATAATATTAAACATATGAATTAACTTTAAAATTACATTATTGTTAATAGTGCGCTTTCCATTTCTGGGAAAAAAAAATATCAGTCCTTTATGACTTAGCAAATAAATCTGACACTGACATCTTCAATTAATACTTCTAGCCACCATCTAAAGAAAACTGGGGTTTACTTATGGGCCGTACATTGATCGCCTATCGCAATCAGAACCACGACGATTTCATGTTATCCTGTAAAGAAGCGACAAGTCGACTGTTGGCTCAGATGGACGGTGAAAGCAAGGGCGAGAACGCTTTAAGGAGTGGATACCAGAGTGTTCTCGGACTACATATTATTGCGGAAGCTAAACATGCCCAAGAGGTCTTTCAAAGGTAAATTTAAATTTATTTATGATAATTAATATGTAATTTAAATAATGTGATAAGGTTTTGAAAGTTGCGATATGTGTTCGGCAACGAAACGGGCTAAACAAGTACCATACGAGCGTTTGTAAAACCACAAGATAACTTAAATCTTTATATTAAACTTATTGCACATCTTCATGTACGACATCTAGCGAGTCAATGTTATAATTAGCATTGTTTTCACCAGTCCGATAGATGGCGCAGGTCGCTACATGGTTCGAATCGTCACGATTTTAAAACTTGCATTTAATGTTTATTTTATTCGGGAAAACAAACAATTGTTCAGTGTATGTTATATCCAGATACTCATCAAGCTATGGGTAAATGTACAATCTACTACGTTTCCACATGGTATTTCTATCTTATATTAGATACAGTTTTGGTAAAAATAAGTAATATATCTAAGACAACAATACATTTTTTTCGCTATCTTAAATTCTAATATTTAATACATGCTTAAGACACATACTTAAGATTAACAATTTTGAGGAAGGCGCTTAAAAATTCAATATCAAACACATCAATATCATCATGTTTGCAGACTAAAAGAACTAAGAGATGGGGATCACCAGAGCTCTGTGATCGTCAATCAGCTGCTGGATGAATGGCGTCGGCGGCTGGCAGTAGTGCAGTCTGATGTGAGGACTATTGAGCCCATTCTAAGGCTTAGAAGGACCCTGCTGCATGAGTCACAGGTACTTATAACCTAGCTGTACCTTATTTATTTTACTTCATACTCAATTATTTATTATTACAGTTTGCTTAAAATAAGTAAATGAGTGTATTATTCATAATAATTATTAAATCATTTTGAGTGTACCAATTTATATTAGTAAACAGGTTTTGGAATTTACTTAAATTTTTACCTTTCCAGCAAAAATTAAAACAAACACATCCTCTCACAGCAAATCGGTTAAAGTCATGTGTCGGGGACCTTTGGTTGCAAAGCGCTAAACACGCCAGAAAGGCTGGGACATTTGAACAGGTAACTGTCCTTTATAGCTAAAAGTATATGTAACAAAAAAGAGTTGTAAACAAAGAAATGTATGTGTTATAATTTCAACCAATCAAGCTCTTGAAAAAATGCATACTTTAAATTTGATGTCATGTATTTTAATTACAAGAGAATATATTAAACCTTATCTTAAAATTACATAAATAGTTAAGTTTCTGTTTTTTTTAATTAAATTTCCAGTCATACATGTACATATTAGACGCGGAAGAGTATCAGCCGGAAGAGTTGTTTATAGAAAAGTCCAAAATGTACTGGGCTCGCGACCATTACGAACACGCCTTCACTACGCTGAGGCGGGGACTGGATTACACGTACCCTGCGTTGGAGCAGCTCAACAATGACCAGAGGTAAATAAATAAGCACTGTTCTAAGACACCACAAAATAACCGAAGCAAAATTAATTAAAGTTGTGGGGGGGGGGGGGGCGGTCTGTCTTTGGAAAATAAAATATACTAAATAATGTAAACTTATGTGAAAAGAAAAAACGTTTCTAGCTTAAAAGTATTTAATTGTAATAAAGTTAGTACAATAAATTGTAGGGAGTAAGTTGCGGCTAAGTTGAGAGAGTTGTAAACATAATTTTATGAAATAAAATTATTTAAAAGCAGTATCTATAATAGAAATATGAAGTTGATTTTTTTTAATATTATATGCGTATTTTTGCAGGAAAATAGCTGCTAAAGCTAAATTGCTTATAGCTAAATACAATGACGAAACTAGAAATGTTGATGTGGACGTCAACATTGGATATTACAAAGAATCTGTGGAAGTTTTTAAACAATGGGAAAAGAGTTTGGTAAGTAACAGAATAATTGTAGTTACAATTTGTATTGTACAAACCTTTACATTTATGTTTCTAATACGTAATATTGATAGTTGTTTAATATATCCAACTCAATATCTAAAAATAACTACCATTCAGACTAATTCGCACATAATAGAATAATATATTCATAAGATGCCGAAATGTAAGAGTAAGTAATGAAATGAAATAGTTTATTCTGCAAATAGGATAAATGTTATCTCTTTTACATGTCATTTTCTTAAATAGAGGCTCGCTGGAATCGACATTTCCTATCTGGCTACCCTGAGAAGAAACATCGAAACACACTCAGGGGTAAAGAGTTCACTTCTGTCAACTAAACATAAACATAATTATTTTAAGAGATATATAACAGTTTCCTCACGCGTATTTATCGGGATAGCCCGACTAGTTTCGGACCCAACCGGAGTCCTTAATCATGAGCTGACGCGGCGGCGGGGTCGCGAGTCGAACTCGTTCATGAATCATTCTCACGAAATTTATTATAAAAAAAACATAATTATGTTTTTAAAGGTTTGCCTGGGTGCATATTACGAGAAGGTAGCAGCAGGTGAGTTTTCATCGCCGAGCACGATGTGGTCGCGGCGCCTGCACGCGCTCAACAGCTACGGCAAGGCGCTGCAGTACGGACACAAGTACCTCTACCAGAGCATGCCCAGGATGCTCTCCATATGGTACGTACACACCTAATACACCATGTATTTTGACACTGGCAACACATTTCGAGGTGTTACCCGCGAATATGAAGAAATAATAGAAAAAACTACGTTCAAATATTAAAATGAATAAAAATAATACTATGTTAGTCTAATGCTTCAGCTGTTTAAACGTGATTAAGTTTTAAAATATCTAGATCAAAATTAACAAGTGCCTATCATTAAATAGCTTTGTTGAATAGAAACAATACTAAACAAGAAATATCTACATTTATGACTAAAACACGGTTATAAGAGTAATTTCCCTTATATCTGTGTAATTTCCCTTTTATTTCACAGGTTGGACGTAGAAGTAACTTCGACAGACACTAGCGCCCACTCCGTACTTGCAGAAATGACGCAAGTCATCAAAACATATTCGGAGAGATTGCCTCTCTATCTGTACCTCACGGCTTTCTCTCAAATCGTGTCCAGGATCTGCCATCCAGTTAAAGAGGTAATTTAATCATAATATTACAATTAACTAACTATTGCCAGCGACTTCGTCCGCCAAAAAAAATGGGTATAAAAAATAGATAAGTAACCAATTCTCAGACCTACTAAATGCATATACAAAATTTCAAAAGAATCGATCCAGCCGTTTTGGAGGAGTACGGTAACTAACATCGAGACAGGAGAATTTTATAATATATAAGATTTAAATTGTCATAACTCTGTTTCAAAACAGTTTTCAATAAATTTTGTAAATCCGTTATCCTAAAACAACTTCTAATTACGTAACGGTGTGTTAAGAAAGCAACAATTTAAACATTGTACGGAAGGAAAACTTGTGAATTAAATACTAATCTGCTTAACACATTGTCGTAATCTAAGTTTTACGTCATATACAAAAAAATCGAGAAAGTTGCGTGTTATGAAAAGTTGTATTCCAACACGACAACGAAGAACTTATTTTGCTCTTTTTTCTGCTTTGCTCGATGCTAAAATGCCTTCAATAGACAATCTTAATCTATTCTTCTTTCAGGTATACCTACAACTAAAAGCCATAATCGTGAAACTGATACTCGCCTACCCACAACACACGCTATGGATGATGATGTGTGTGATCAAGTCGAGTTACGCGCAACGTATCAAGCGTTGCAACGATGTGTTTGCTGACCCCAGACTTAAGGAACCGCAGATACTGAAGCTTATAGACGACTTCAAACAACTCGCTGAGAAGTTGATCGAGCTGTGCAATAAACCTATTGCTGGTTCTTCGTCGGTAAGTTTCTATAACTTTCTATAAATAAATAATAAATAAATATCTTGGGACAATATCCACACACGGCCATCTGATCCTAAACTAAGCAGAGCTTGTGTTATGGTAATCTGACAGCTGATAAACATACTTATGTATTTCTAAATATATACATATTATAGATAAATCACACCTAGACAGAACAAATGATGATCGTGCTCAGCACAAAAACATTGGTCCTGGGTAGGAATCGAACTCACGACCTCCGGCTTAGCAGTCAGGGTCACTAACCACTAGACCAACAGGCCCGTATGTTTATTGTAAACTAAGGTAGACATCATATTGTATTCTCCCATCTTTCTCATGGATAACCCTTTCTGTCTGTGAATATCTCTATCCACATATTACTTTAGGTTCTGGATGTAGATGGGCGTATGGCAGTAGCTGATTATTGTATTAGGCGTTTACTGATATTCTATTTATGTACAGTGAAACCTGATACTAGGATATAGGATACATTTTCACTTTAATTCGCTATATTTTTTATGGAAGGTAGGTACATATTAAGTATGAAAATAATAACAGTTTTAATCTACTTTAAAGAAAACATAGATTGTCATCACAATTGTCGAGTGTCTCATAGTGTTCAATTTCATTGTTCGTTAGTTATCTTGTTGTATTGCTAATTGATTTTAAAATATATCAAACTACGTGCTTTACCTCCAAGGAGCCTGATAAGATGTATATCTGTATCTAAAAACTCTAGGTGGTAACAGAACCATGAGGTAATCAAGACTAATCTCGATGGCGCAATTAAACGTCATGACATACACACCCGTTGAAACGTAATCATTTGCAGATAAGACCACCGCTATTTTTTAAATTTGACGATACTTCAATTTCCTTTATTTTCCCTATCCCAGTGTCACTTCATTTGTTCTTTAGTTAAATTATGTTTCGACCTCGAAAACGTATAAATATTTCGCCTAGTACATGTGTACTGTGATGTTAAAGTTAAAAGGTAAACTACCATATTTGAGATGGTAAAAACCTGGCGGTACTTTTTGTACGTAAAGTATGACTTTAAAATTAACATATAGTATATTGATTCATGAACCTACGCATGAATTTGGAATGTCCATAGTTTATACAAAATATTATATCGTCTAACGCAGACAGATTGAAATAGAACACATATCATTATGTACTTATGGTTTTCTTGGTAGACTGATGTGATGTTTGTTTATGAGTCTTTGTATAAGCGTAGTAGAAAACAATGTCTGTACTATGAGTTATTAAACAAGGTTGTACTATTGTGTATCGATTACACAACAATATTTATGAACTATTGAATCAAGAGTTCATAGACAGTACTGAGAATTGGAAAAAAACAAGCACGGCCCTGCTTTTTTGTCCCGGCATGTCAGCGTACCTTTAAAAACATTTACGTAATAGAAGTTTTTGTATTTAGTTTTTATCATTCAACATATCGAGTACCTTCATGAGGAACTTCAAATGGGTTTACTTTGTTTTTATTTATGTTCATGAACATGTTTTTGGCACTGATTGGAGATAATGTTCCATCATAACTTTGTAGCGGTGGGTTTAAAAAACTGAAAAAGTAAATTGCCAACTGGATTATGCACAAATAAGGGAGATTAAACAGTAACAATGGAAGTTACGTTTAAGCCAACCAAGATGTAGAAGACCGTTATGGAGGATTCGATAACCAATTTGTTTCTTTTTATTTATAGATCTAGTGACGTGAGTACACTGAGTACTTACATCTAGTACTTCTATGAGTCATCTCGATCGACTCGATCTCACCCACAAGAATGATTGACATAACATACGTAAATTAAAGATGAACAAAGAATCAAATTTTCAATGCTCTATATATTTGTAAAAGTTATCGCCTATCGTAAAATCTTTGCCGATTGAAAGCGGTGATAACTTTGAAGTGCCACGAGGATAATAAATTATGTTATCACATTACTGGGTTTATATTATAATCGCGACAAAATCTGTGCTGATAAATTGAATGGCGCCGAATACCGTACCTAAGATATCTGAAGGGAATTAAGGTTTTGCGAAATCGCAAATTTGCAATTCGATTAAACTTTGTACTATACTGTGAGAGACATATAATTTTAACGTTACATCACCATAGGTCTTAAACAAACAATAAAAGGGAGACATTTAATGTTTTAGCCTGTAGAATCCCGTTATATCCCCCAGTCTCCGTTTTTGTTCCATTACTGAAGACGTTCATCAAGATTGCCCTCAGGTCACAAAAGATAATGACAGATAGTCTGGTCTTTAGGATATAATTCTGACTGTGGATAATGTCGCGAACGACAATATTAGTTAAAACTTCAAAGATAACAACGTACATTTTAGGGTTATAAATGCTGACCTAAACAGATCACCAAAATCTTAAACATGTCTTTATTTTAGACAACAACGGTATCAACATTAGTGCGAACCCTACCCCGTCTGCTGGCCAGCGAGAACTTCAGCCACATAATGATGCCCTTCCAAGAGTTCTGCAAGATAGTGCTGCCATCTAAGGCCGCTCGACAAGAGCGCATCGACTTCAACATACCAACCGAACCGCCTGTCTACATCGCTGGTATTGAAGAAAATATCAGCATATTGCCGTCCCTACAGAAGCCTAGGAAAGTTACTTTGAAAGGTACGTGCAATGTTTTCAGCGATGTTAATCAACGCAGGCAAATGATATAATAGCACATGTTTTATCATGCCGTATGATAAAAGGGTTGAATTAAGAAGATCAATTCGAAGAACATTGATATTGGTGAAATTCTAAGACAGGATGCCTAAATGGGAAACTGTTGGCTAATTATTGACACCATCTTTTATTATTCACATGATATCAAGAAATCATTTTTATTCTTAGGTTCTGACGGCAAATCTTACATAATAATGCTGAAGCCACGCGACGATCTTCGCAAGGATTACCGACTGATGGAGTTCAACGCGGTTGTCAACCGATTCCTCCAAGACGCGCCCGAGACCCGCCGCCGTAGACTCTACATTCGTACTTACAGCGTGCTGCCTCTGAATGAGGAGTGCGGCCTGATTGAATGGGTGCCTAATCTAGTCGGTCTTAGACCTATTTTGATGCACATTTATAAGCAAAAAGGTATGTGACATGACTTTTGGAACCGCGCAACTAGAGTCAGTAACGTTTTGATACTACCTGAAAAGGCCTACTCGAAATAATAACCTTTTGATTTTAATTTTGCGGAAGAGTTCTAAGCATGTTACTATGTATTGAAATTATGAAATGTATTTTGGGGTGCCATTTTCTGCAATTTTAGTTTTCTTTCGAACAGAATGTTTAATGGTATTTATTTTTAGGTATTCATACAAGTAACCGCGAGTTGAAAGAGATGATGTGTGCTAACAAGGACCCGGTTGAGAAGAAAAAGCGTATTTATGAGAGGCAGCTTTTGCCGCGCCATCCGCCTGTCTTCCAGGAGTGGTTCCGAAGAGTTTTCTCCGATCCATATGGATGGTAAACATGATTTTACTCATTTATACTTAATATTGATCTATGAAGGTGTTACCAGTTTCATTATTTTTGAAGGAATCCAGAGGTTTTACTTTACTGTCATATCTTTTTTATTTAGATTTTTCATTTAGACTTTGATTCACAGGTATCAGGCTAGGTCAGCGTATATCAGAACTACTGCTGTTATGTCAATGGTCGGTTACATCTTAGGTACGTATAAATCAATTACTTGTCTATTTCATTTAAGATTTATGCTTTGTTACTGTAAAGGCGATAACACCTGTTAGACCGCTTTTAACAAGCAAATATAGAGCATATTGTTTAATGTTGTTGCATGTACATTTTGGGATAAAGACATAACGGCCGGTTCACACATGTCTTCGTTTTACTGTTCCGTTTTATCGTGTACGTTTTGTTTTCGTCGATGGCGTATGTAGTTGTATGAGCGACTTCACACATGGCACAGTATTCTGTATACAGTAAAAAATATCGTTTCGTATAAAAAATATATTCTGTTTTGTCATCGAATACTGGACGACGGAACAGTAAAAATATACGGATACGTAGAATTTACGTCAAAACGGAGACATGTGTAAACCGGCCGTTAGTATTTTCTGTTTATTGTAATACACATGTTGCACACCCTCTAGGTCTAGGAGACCGTCACGGTGAGAACATATCCTTCGACTCGACCAACGGTGACACAGTCCACGTGGACTTCAACTGTCTCTTCAACAAGGGCGAGGCGTTCGAGTGGCCGGAGCGAGTGCCTTTCCGACTGACGCACAACATGGAGGCTGCTATGGGACCGCTTAAACATGAGGGGATGTACAGGTAAGAATAAAAAAGATTTGATATTTTGTTACTGTGTACATTTCTGATTTAATACCTTTGTTTAAGATCTGATTAGCAATTTCCGCACGTCTAGCTGAGTGGTCAACACGCCAAATACCACTGTACGTGACGTGTCGCGGGTTCGATCCCCGCATAGGACAAGAATTTGTGTGATCCACAAATGCTTGTTGTTCTGAGTTTGGGTGTGGTTGTGCATGTGAATTGAATGTCTGTGAAACCCCCAGCGATACAAGGATTAAATCCCTTAGTGCGGGAGTCGTTTTTATAAGAAAAAAAATAAAAAAAAATACTTTAACTCAGGGCTTAACTACTTCACCCCATTACGATAAAAATATCTGACTGGCAAGTAACTCCATATTCTAGATGTAAATTCAAATAACGGATTTTGTATTATCACGTTTATTAATAAACAATGTCTTAGAAAGGGGGGTATGTCACCATAGTGTGATATTTGCTATCTTTTGAATATAATTTTAATCTAATCTAATCTCAGATCGCAAGTTGTTTTTCGATCATTACTGGTGATAATTTTTATATCTAACTTTTCTATTTAGTGTATAAGTAGAATCGATCCAATTCAATGATAGATGGCCTAATTGCGATTAAAATATTAAAAAAGATCATTTTTTGAGGTCATTGTATGATAAATAATATTTTCTATTTATCGTGTCATGTTGAATTCAAAATAGGACATACCCACTTTTTGAAACGCAATCTTACTCACACCGCGAATATCAGTATTCTAAGTATCATTTGTATTTTATCATATTTTTAGATGTACTTCCATAGCCCAGTTTAATTTCGTAATTTTGCACTTTTGTTATGTAATATTACACCATGCAGAAATAGAAGTTCGATTGAAGATATCCGTTATTCACTGATATTATCACCTTTTTGTCTTTCTGTCATAGATCTTAGATGTAGATTCATCATCTTTCAAGATTTACAATGCGATTTATTGAAACATACATTGAAATAGTTCTAGTGAGATCTATTTACGTATTTGAGATAATGGCGTATTTTCCAGATTGCTTATGTTACTAAGACATGTTTAAGGTGCTTTAGCCCAAATAAGATCTTATTTTAAGCCTTCGCTGTTCATCAATATATTAGGTAGAATGTTTCTCATGAACGCAGTGGTTAATTCATTTAACTTTTATAACAATTAGGAATAAAAGGTACATACGTTTAAATATGTTATTGAAATACGGAACCTTTTGTTTGTATCGTACTTAACTAGCTAGCTTCTTACATTATTTATGCTGATGATGTTTGTATTAAACATATCTTAATCGTCAAAGTAAATAAGTGAACACGTTCAAAGTACAAAAGTAATTACGGAGTTTTTTGCATTAGGTGTTACAGTCATTGCGTCTAAAAATTGTCGTAAACACATACAACAGTCATAATTTTGTTGATTTGAAGATAACGTTAACTCACGTTATTCATTTTATAATAATTGGATTCTCTTCCGAGTATTCCGTCATACTGATTTTATTCAACAAAAACCTAATATCTTCGTAAATGTTTGGATTCAATGCTAGATGTATTGACAGGGGATTATGTTGTCTATCTATTAAAATCTCCTGCGATACAGGTATTCTGTCGAAATTATTGTTGTTTGAATATTAAGAACAGCATGTACAATTTATGATACAAACTCAAAAATGACCCCAACTCTGTTATATTCTAATTTGAGATACGTTTTAAGAGCAAAACTAGTCATGTTTTATCATTCAAAATATTCGGATTATACTATGCAACTTTTCATATTTTCATTTTTAAAACTTAGATCTGACAGGCTATAGAATAATTTCAGTGCTGGGCTCCCTAAGTCTTAGAAACTTAGGCACGCTAAGTCAAATAAGCGTTTGTGGTATACGACCAGGTCGTCCCTTCTCATTCTGTGCTAGATTATGGCTTATGGCTTAGATTATAACTTGATTTAATTCATTTCTTACACAGGAAAAGTTATGAATCGGTAACGCGTGCGCTCCGAGCTCAGACAGTCGCATGTAACGGGCCTGTTGGTCTATTGGTTAGTGAGACCCTGACTGCTAAGCCGGAGGTCGTGGGTTCGATTCTCACCCAGGACAATTGTTTGTGTGATGACCACGATCATTTGTTCTGTGTCTGGGTGGGATTTTTCTATAATAATGTATAAATTTAAAAAATATAAAGAATTGTTTATCAGCTGTCTGATTACCATAACACAAGCTCTGCTTAGCTTGGGATGAGCCGTATGTGGATATTGTCCCAATATACTTATTTGTTACACAGGAAAAGTTGTGAAGCTGTAATGCGTGCGCTGCGAGCTCAGACAGCCGCGTTGATGTCTGTGATCGAGCCGTTTGTGTACGACCCGCTGGTGTCGTGGGGGCGGGCCCGGCCGGTGGACTGCGGCGAGCGGACCAACGAGCAGGCCATGCAGCATCTGTTGCATATCAAACAACGACTTAATGGAATGGTGAGGACTTACGTACTGTCTATCTGTTTTTCATGTGGTGTGCAATAAAGAATATTCTATCTATCTATCCATCTGTGTACTGTATTAATGTAAATATCTAGGTAGGGTGGGTAGGTATTGGAATTAAATTGTTTGGGTAATTGGGTATAAGTAGATGCTGTTTGTGTTAGTGCCTGCATATTGCTAAAGAGAGTCGCAGCGGTGCGGTAACTTATACCTGTAAAGTTCGACAAGGCTAGAAGACTCTTGAATCTGATCAGTCTGAAAAAAACAAAAAAATTCTAACATTCGTTTTTTTTTTCAGATAAGGAATTATAAATGTTTTTTTTTAAGAATTTGTTTATTTGGATCAAACATTTATCAATTTACGAAATTAAAATGCTTTTACCTTACAATGTTGTTTATGTTAGGTATCTTTTATTTTTTTATTTTTTTTTTAATAGCCTAAATAAGATCCCACTGCTGCCTTTATTTAATTGCTTGAAAAAAATTACGACTCTAGGTATAATGTATAATCTTTTCTGTTTTAGGTACGAACAAAGAATAGACAGCTGTCATTATCGTTATCCCCTGAAGGACAAGTAGAACATCTGATTGTGGAGGCCACCAGTGTTCAAAATCTATGCCAAATGTACATCGGGTGGGGACCATTCCTATAAATTTAATTCTATATATTCCCTTTTATCTATTCTCTTTTTACTCTTTTCTATTATCCATTTTATATCCTCTAGTCTATATTCCTAAATCTCTATTCTTATAAAGTTTTGTGATATCTCAAGAACTCAGTCATGTCATAATAATATTTAAAAAATATATTTTTTAAGAAAAACTTTTCTCTTAATAAATCTTTTTTGTACCTTTGGATCTTTTTGTTTTATTACTTGTCTTTTAAGCATCTACAATAGGCGTATTTTGTAGCTGTAAACATATTTTTTCGAGACTACGCTATGGAATAAGGTTTGTTCACAGAGATAATAAAAATATTTACCTAGAAGTTACAGAGCTCATTTTAAGGTTCTACTTACGCATACCGCGCAATATTATACCTTTATTCTTAGACAATAGACAGACATTAAGTAATGAATTTCCTAAAACTAGTAGATACTTGGCAGTTTTGACATAGCAAATTTTGTTAATTACCCATTGTAGAACAATGGGTATTCACCTCGCTTGATTAATCATCTAAAGACGGCTTAACATTGCGTGTAGAGAAAACTACGAATGATTTATATCGCAGTCTTTGTGACCTTGTCTTGATACCTAGGTCATTATTGCTAGGTTAATTATTAATTAGCCGTTATAGTCAATAGTAATACCTAACCTACAAACAAAAATATATGATATCAGAAAAAAGTAAGGAATAGGCTCAGCGCATACCGCTGAAGACAGCAGATTGAAGGCAACAATTTTATGTAAACTACTACCATGGCATTATGGTCATTAAAAGGTCATTCATTAAGTTCATTAAGGTTTATCTTAAATTATCGTCTTCAATTACTCTCCGCTGCGCTTCCAGCGGTGTGTAGCTGTGTGCGACGCCAAAGCGAATGAATTTTTGCACCTAACGCTTAACCGTTTCCGTGCGGATGATGCCGCACAGGCACCATGTAAATCTATTGCGTATGGCGTATGGTGCCCGAGAGGATACAAAACTAAATCATACAAAACTCGGCTTAAACGACATTCGTCAAAAGAGCCCCCTAAATAAAAGTGTCTTTATTTGTCACCCTTATCATGCCCACAGTGTTCGTTTTAAGTAATTTCGCAAATTAGCTGACATCAGGGGTTGTAAACCATGTTGCCGACACATTTTATTATTGATTATAATTCTAACAGCCCACTTTCTGGAATGTTTCTCAAAAATCAAATGCTTTTGTCATAAGGTTCATTGTTGCCTAAAAACGTACAAAGAGTGCGCTGTTCGCCGGCCCTTCGCCTACGAAGTACCGTATTTCCTTGCGTATACGGTTGATTATTGTTAAAATTGTTTCCCTACAAAACACTGTATTATAAATAAAAATATCACCTCGCGACAAACTCAAGTGGTACGTGTATAAATTCTTTACAACACTTGAATAAATAAATCCATGAAATAATGCAAAAAGGTTTACAACCCCTAATATAAATTAGTCACTTACCTTCCATTTCCATAAAAACACACAGATCGTCACTTTTAAAAGCACTGAACGAATTTACTGACTGCCTACGTTAGATACACAATGTCAAATGATTATTTTAGCAAGTAGAAACACGAAAACAAGCTAAAAGTGACAATTCATGGCGGATGATTCCCCAGGGGAATCATCAAACTTTCTGGCGCTTGGTGCCTCAGAGGCATCACAGAATTTTTGTTTGACGCCAGGCACTAATGATTGCTAAAAAGACTTCCGCACGGAATCGGTTAATTTACGGTGATCCACGCGTTTTGACTACGGTGTAGAGTTTGTGAAGCAAGACTTAAAACGAGTAGAGTTAGGTACATAATTGGCTTTCCATGAGGGTACTTGTTAACTTTTTGACAGCGCGACCCATTAAGTTTCTTTTTGTCAACATTTGTCATAAAAATGTTTTTACTGAGCCACTGTTAACTTTTTGAGAATTTATTTTTAGCTGTTGCCACCGGCTACGATACGTTCAGTTATAAAAGGGATATTATTTTGGTACACGTGTTTCCACGGTGACATGGATCGTTAACAAATTGTTACGTAGGTACTCACCTACCTATACTTTATTCAAGTTTTATTGCCATAAAAGTAGAAAAAGACTATTCCCACCATAGACACGACACATGATATTCAGAATGGGGAAAAATACGATTTTTGGGATAGCGTATTCTAAAATATCGTCAGGTTCTCTACTGCTCTTGCTTGTTACAATTTTGTCCTAATCTCAAAACAATGTAGAGCACTAAGGCCTTTAGTAAATAAATACAAAATGATCAGAATTTTCTTAATACAAAGCCCGTATGCGGACATACCAGCGAAATAATTTCGCTATACATTTATATGAAGGTATTTGCGCGGCAATCTAATCGCTGATAGCTGAACGGATGATAAATATTCGACGTCGTTCATTGTGAATTCTTCACGCGTTTTGGGTGACCCTTCCCTCTAGGATTGTCCTCGACGCTTTGTGGATCATTTATTTTTGTCAACCTTTATAACATCTCGATACTGATACATAAATAATATATTTTATTTGTCGACAAACTTTTTTTCTTTTGTTAGAAGAAATATTTACGGTAAATTTTTGAGAAGTTGTATTTTTGGTTTACGAACAGAATAATAAAATTATACTTAGATTTATTGGGTCGGGTTTATAGGTAGGATAGATATATGCCTATACATATAGGTATGCTACTTTACCTATAAAAAAACTGAGCTTAGTTCTATGTGAGCAATTTTCATTTATTTCTTCTACATATGTACCTAAATGAAAGTCAAAGCTATAAATCATGATGTCATTTAATTCTACACCTTTGGACCCTAGACCCTAGTTAAGGTTCACCTGACAAGGTTGTTTCATGAGATTGTATTAAAAACATATTAAATCTCCGTGTATTATTTTAAAAGGGAAATGAAGAGGGTGAATACACATCAAACAACTCTTTGTATGAGCTTCATGTTTTATGGAAACATTTTACCTCGGTCCAGCGGTCGACCTAGTATCGTTTAGCGCTGCGCGTGTAGGTAGCTCGGTTGACAGGCAATATCCGGATGATCCATTGTTCACCTCATTGCGGATTCTGAACGGCTATGCGGTCTGGCCTCTCTCATTCAGCTCTTGCTTTAGCGCCCGGGAAATAAGAAAAAACTGCAAATAACAGAAAACGCATTTTAGATTCAGCCACATGGAATAACAGAGGTTCAAATCTATTTGTTAAGATTTTTCTGTGGGTATCTCGCGCAAGATCGAATTCGTTCAGGCTTACGGAGACCCTTTTTGTTGCCATTCGATACAACCTATTTGTGGGTTGCGTAACACAAATATAAGACCCGTAATAATCCCTCGGCGATCTGGAGATCCTAAAGTTGATGTTATGACTCCTTCCACACGAGTACATACAGGTGTATTCACGCTCAAAGAAACACAAACTTTGCTTAAAGTACCTAACATTGTGGAATAACATTTACCCTTCATGAATTCAATCATAATGGGACAAAATAAAAAATGATTCAACAATAAAGTTAAATGGATAGGTGGATTCTTAAATACATATCGACAGAGGCGGAAAATTTTATATTGAGGTATAGGAGGTTCAACTACACTATTATTAGATAGAATCGAAAACAGTTTTCGAAATAATTAGGAACATCGAGTTTGCGTGTCCTATTTTTTTTTGTATCGATTTGATTGAATATAGGGGACAAAAAAGATTGGAACAACAGAGACTTAGTCAGTGCTCTGTGTTAGGGGTCTTCCTAATTATTCCCTCTAACTATATTCGGCCTTTATCGTCAGTGTTATTATTTTAGTACTAGGAAATAACAACAACAGCACTATTACGATTTTCTAATAATTTAGCAGTTACATAAGTTATTATTGCAATTTTGACTTAGTGAGTCGAGGTCATTGGCCAGTATCATGATAATTGAGTTGAACAATAGCAAACTGTATTATTATAGCTAAACACTGCCTACGTCAATCAATGAGCATTCATTGTAAAAACTGATGTAGGTACTGTGTTGTCTATTTTTATTACCTTACGTAGTTTTTGTCGTTTTGTATGGGGAAGTACCTTACGACGTACTTTATTCAGTGATAATCAAAAAAACAGTATCTATTCAATTCAAAGTTTATCTGCTCATCGTTCATTGTAAAAAGTTTATACGAATCTCCGGTTCAAATCAATTTATATCTGAACTAAGTTTGCTATAAATTTCAGTCGTGAACAAGTTTGTGTGCATGTTTAGTTTATTCATTCAAGTTTCTAACATGAACTGGAAAATGCAAAATGCTACGAACACAGGCAAATATATCAAGCCGACTCGATTTTTTTCTTTATAAAAAAAAAGAAAACACATATTGCGTATCCTGCATAAAGTTTTTTAGATATCTATCTTTCTTTTGTTTCTCCGCTTTCTCAAGTCTTCTACGAAAGAAGATAGAAAACACTGAAAGCAGATACGATGCGCAGTTAACGTGATGAGAAGCGCTGAAAATCTAGTTCACATGAGTGACGTGCTGAGCAAACTAACTTTATTGCTTTTGTTTGTGCGTGTTATTGACCTATCTACAACCAAATAAGATTTATTTAGTTCAGTTTCTAAGTCCACGTAGAATTTAGATACTGAAAATTTTGTTTTGTGTTACCATAACAGATTACCTATAGACGCAGTATAATAATGTATGCAGTATAACGGCTTCATATATATGGGCGCAATATAAGTTATGCCTACCTTTCGGATCGTGGCATGCGCTCAGCAAGCAACAAGCGCGAGGTTTCGCAGTGACGAATTGACGGTGACTTGTTGATGTAATTAAAATGTTCTTGTTGGGTATCCCTATCGCTGCTTATTTGTTTATGTTGTTGCGGTGCAGCTGTAGGCATGTTATAGCTGAAACTATAGTCGAGTCCTGCCACTGTATCTATTTATACTGTGCTTAAGATATACACAAAGGTATTATTTACTTAAATAATTACCACAAACTTGAGACGTTTGCGAAGTGACCTTAAAATACCGCAGTATTGTATAAGCGCTATGTTTACCTGCAAACCTGTGTAAACATAAGTCTTAGAAACGGGTAAACTTACGAATTCTGGATAGTAAGATCCTTCATACACGGCACAAGAGATGGGGTAACGCTCGTTTCTGATATGGGATGCCTACTCTATCAATTTAGACGAGCGCGTATACTATGGATTTACTAGATAGCGTTTAAAGATATGTCTAATACATTTGGTAAAAAAATTACCTTGAATTTTAAAGCTGACTTCAGCAACTATACGATTCATACCACTGAAAGCCGAAAATGCAGTTCACTACATATTTTCTTCGCAGCACAATTTATCTGAAATAAAATAAGACTGGAATAGTTTAGCCATTCATATCGTATGAGATTTGTATAAAATAAACTAAACATAGATGGTAAATAAAAACAGCCACTTCATACTAAAGATACAGGACTCAAACTAAACTGTATTTTTAGAAGCAACATTCTTCATGAGGTTCGCCTTTGATCAAATAACTTAATTCCGTACGCACAGATTGTTCGAGGCCTAAGTCAATTTTCTCATTTACATACGACATCCCTTTGACGGGAATAACTTAGTTTTGCACTTATTGATTATTCCATCAGAGGGATTATACGTAGTCGGCTTAGTTAAGGAAAGGGATGTTTAACATGTTTACTAGATATGGTTATTAGTGTTTACATGACAAGTCTGTCAAACTGATCTTAAGGAAGTTACAAAGTACGTACGGAGGTAATTGCGTTGGGGAATTCCAAAGAATTATTACCGAATAGCAAACACCTACATGAGATGAGATTCTTAAAAGCAAATACTTTTTTGTTCAACCTTGATGGACGTGCTAAATTTAGAATTCCTTTAAGGAAAGCAAAAATAAGAATTAAATGCTTTTACGTAATACAACACATTTAAAAGCAAAAATGAATAACCTTTTAACGTGTATGGTAGACTAGAATATCTCAACTATAAATTTCTGTGACGTCATTTTATGATCTGCACCGACTTCAAAAATGTATTTCTTTTTTATTTTTGAATCGCTTTTGTGCATCTATTAATTTATTGATTTTTGTAGGTAAATACATATTTTAGAAAAAGCGTTAGCAATCTTTAAGTATGAAGATTAATCTAACGCAAGTATTTTTACTAGAATACGTGGCCTCGTGGAAAGCAGTCGTCAATCAACGAAGCAGTCAAATAATAATAATAATTTTAAAATAATGTCGAATCGAGAGAACAATGGTAAGTTATAAAAATATTGCGTTGATTTATTAAATATACCTATTTACTAAGGAGAACTGCATCATTATATTGTTATGCGTAGGTAGTAGTAAAGAAATTGATACCGAAACTTTAATTAGTAAATGATTAGGCTCGATCCTCGATTGCTTATCCCGAAAGTTTTAAAAGGATGGATGGATGGAAGCTTGTTACTCTAACTACTTAAGATTAAAATAAAATTTTACAACCTTTTTTTTTTTTTTTTTTTTTGTGTCCGGTGGAAATCCTTCATGGACTTCCTCCGCCGTGGGGAAGAGACGGAGGGGTATGCCGGACTCCTACCGGCTAAATTTTACAACCTGGATTAACACATAGGCTACTTGTTAACCGACTGCATCAGAGTGAGTACCTAATGTTCTTGCAGGTTTAAACGACTTTCGTGCGGGCGAAGCAGCATACAATAGCTAGTATTCATATAATTGCCGTAGATTTGTGATTATGACGCATAATGGAAATTAATTTATCTTAAGAAGCAAAAGTAAGTACCCAGTGATATATCTACAGCCAACTGCATGTGTGTATGTTTAATGATTCTAAGTTATTCATCATTCTATTGTTAATCGGGGATTACCATAACACGTTGCTAGGTAAAATTACATCACAGTACTGTAAAAAACATTTCATTAAGTTAAATAAATAATTACCTACTATTCTATTCAAACTTCGAGTATAGAGCATTCGAATGAACTTCGGAGATGCCTTTAATAATATTGACTATTTATCACTTACATCTACGTATGTTTGTTTTAACACAAATATGGCGAGAACTACAGGCAAATATTTGCGGTTTACTGCTTCCTAAATACCTAAAAAGGTGTCTATGCTGTCACTTAAAAGGTACGTATAAATATACTGTTCTAACTTCTAATCAAATAAACATGGTAAGTAACTATGGTTTATAAAATAAGTGACTACTTAATGGACCGCGAATAGAGGTTTTATTTTCTGATCCATGTCTCCCTGACGCGTGTTTTAACAATTGCGGTAGATCTCATAATAATAAAGTAGGTACATATTCAGTGGATTTTGATTGAGACGAATGAGTACGATAAATACTACGTACTTTCTTAGTAACGCTATTATCGGGTATTTTACATACAAATTATACGTATTTAACACAGTTACGTACAACTCCCAGAATTCGTTTATATTTTTGGTCTAGCTTCCTTATTCGTTGTACAATAAAATTATCGCCAAATTTAGTATTTCTTATCAATAACAGTTTGTAAACGTTAAAATCGTGCATTCAAGTATCTATGCATGATTTCAGCGTTAGCATTGGCCTTGATACACGGCGCTACTATTGTATTACGTACGTACGTCAACGGTACGTTAGAGAAGAGATGATGAATTATTTGCAAATACGTCATCTGTGGAGTTGTTCGACATGCCTTGGCTACTGATTAAATCTTAAGTATAGAGATGCGTTAGACGGAAATAAACTTGACATATTTTTATTATCTAACAATCCTGTACAGACGCTACATTTTATAAAAAGTAGAGTCAACGTTTACCGCACAGAATTGATATAAACACATGCAAAAGTTATGTTAACTAGTGATTATGCCGTACTATTAAAATGCTATCGAATTATTTACTTGTCTGTCTTTCCCCTTTCCTTTGGCTTTCCAACAAGGTGTCGCTGATTAGTGATAAGATATTCCCGATTCTAGAATCCACTACGGTTTAACATCAGTAGCTGATGTATCTTTTTGTAAGGTAATTATATTATTAGATAGACTCGTCAACCCTTTTAGCGCGTAGGTAACTAGGTACTACGAGATTCTACGGCAAGTCGCGAAAGACTCAATTGCAAGTTGGTGGAAAGCATTAAATACAGGGAAATAGCTCACACTAACTGAACGAATTAACCTACCTCTATCTATGAACAGGACAGTAGGACGCATTAACGCATGCTTCTAGTGACATAGCCAGTGTGTCTGCGGACGACAGCCACCCCCGCGTTACGTGTCAAACACATTTTTATGCATTTCAATTTCATTAATGGCTCAATGGTTATGATATGCGCGGAAATAAACACATACAGGATTATTATTAATTAGGTAATATTGATATTAAATTTTTATTTTTTTTGTAACATACTGGCTGTACACCGCTGGGCAAAGGTAGCCCAAACAGCCAAATGTAATCAAAGTTTCCTGCTCTGACCAATTTTGTTGACACATTTAGAACTACCTAATCATCGTGTTACATTGGCTATATTGATCTAAGTAGCGAAGTTGAGTGTGATATGACCCACTTCAATAATAGTTACAGAAAAATACTAAGAAACCTCATTTACTTAACAAAAGGTTTCAAAAGTTATTTGACCGCGAAACAAATGAATTTCAACACAATCGCTTGAATTGATTTGAGATCGTGTCTTTGAACCAACCCTCAAACATAATTGTATTTTATTTAAAATTTTTACTTCCTAGGAAAATAATAAGGATTATAAATTGGTATCTACTCTACATGTTCGATTTATTACCAATAATTTCAGGCTGCATTTCCGCTAGCGACCTTGCTTTAAACTAGAACAATATTATGTTAAATCTAGTCAACAGTAGAAGGGTTTTGAAATAAAGCCTTGAAAATGTTCACCAATTGTTTTAAATTATATTGAACCAAAGGGCCCTTTGACGCTATGGCTCAATGTGCTTACATTATTTGTGTATTTAAATATGTTTAATTATTAATGGCATTTTTTTTTAATTTCATTATTATAAACATCATATGCTAGATTAGTTTCATAAAATCTATTTTTTTTATCAACATGGACTACTATAATGTTTCGATTTTAATTATTAGTCATTAATTAAAATCGGAACCTTCCAGTACTGTTTACGTCTTCCTACTCTAAAATAAGGTTTTATTAGGTGAAAGAATCAGGTGCAACAATATTAAATCGATACACAAAAAATATTACAGTTAGATTTAATTTCGAACAACTGAATTACGTGTAGCTAAAGAAAAAAGTTCGTAACATGACGATAATTTTATTAAAAACAATATAATTGTTGTCATTACAACACTTTTATTTTTTTCATAAATATAATTTATGAATCGCAAATTATTAAAACCTCATTTGAGTTTATTAACGAATAATTAATGAATAAATAATAAAAAAAAAACGAATGCTTTAAGCGCCGAACGCGCGTGCACTTCTAAATAAATATACTTATTTAATAATTTCGGGACATCTTTATTGATTTCGATTGATCTCTTTATAAATGTTTATTTGTCAGTGAAATCACTAACCGTGACAGGAAAATTAACTGATTGCGAGATTGTTGTCAGTTGGCGAGGCAGTTTGAATAACACCGTAGTCGAATGCGCAGGTTAAAAAAGTTTGCGGCGCATGCGCGGTGTTCGATGAAAACGGCGGGAAAACAAAACTTTGTCAGTTCATTAGATAAAATTTAATGTTATGATCGTGACAGTTTAGAATTTTGTTTTTGCGAAATGGAATACAGTTTTTATTAGTGCTGTGATATTAAGTTTTTAATTTATATCTTGTTATTTAATTGAAATACAAAATGTTGGGGTGAGTTTAATTTTTGAGGCGTTATTTTTAAAATTTTAAGTGTTTTTGTGGTCTTCACAATTTTAAGACATAAAATAATACTGATTGCCAATATATTAAATGATAATAGTTGAAATACATAATAGTTGAAATACAAGTGACAAGAAATTTTATAATTTTTTGTATGAGTTTTTCAGTTACAAAGTCATATTGAGTTTTTGAATATTTCGGAAAATTACAGACGCTTCCCAACTATTTATTTTTTAAAGTGGTTCAATTGTTCAATTCAATTGTTATTTTTTCACACTGAGCTGTATACATGATTATTATGAATCAACATTGTGATTTTGAAGATCCGTTGGGTAAATATTAAAACCTGTGTCCTGTGTCCCTTTGTGTGAGACTGATAAATCGACCGCAAAGCCAACAATCCGATTACTTTCGGTATTTTGTGTACATACGTAATGTGATAATCCGGGAATTCATTTTGAATCATTTGTCATACGCAGGTCACATACATAGCAGTCTCACATCTCCAAAATTTACAGAAAATTAAAATGACGGATTTTAGAACATCAGCGAAAAAAATTTAAATTATTTGCAAATATTGAATCTTTGCTGTAAAACAGAGTTTTTTTTTTTATTTTAAAAATTGTAAGCTTTGTACATGTAATAAGCTGGTTACCTTTATGTTATTAATGATTGCGGAAATATGATAGCACAGCATTTATTAAAAGCATTAAGCGCTATGAAGCCAATTACTTAATTGATTGGATTATTACAATAAAACTGTCCTGAGAATAAATTATTATCATGATTTTAATGCAGGAGTCCCATTTCGAAAGGAGTGCCTTACTCTGTAGGCCTAGGTACCTACTCTTTTATTAAATGCAGTTTAACGAGCGCTATTAAATAAGAGTAGGTATTGTGACTTTTTAAATAAAATTTTATTATTGTCGTAGAATCTCGAAATCTAACCTTGTCTCACCTTGTCATAGAAATTAGATTTTTTGCATCTCACCAGTTGGTCAAAAACATTTTGTGGAAATTTTGAATAACCTTGAATTATTATTTATACCTATACAATTAGGTGCAGCGACGCGAAGAAATAAACATTTCAAAACTGGAATATTGATTAGAATGTAGTTCTGGTTTCTGCTATTTTATTGTTTCTTTATAGTTATCGAATTTGTTAATGTTTATTTCGTATTAAATTTAATAAATCCATTTATATTGTATACCAAATAACAGGTGTAGGGAACATAGCTACTTCTAACAATGCGTTCGAGATAAGGATGCACAGCATTAAGCCCTAACAATTTTGTCCACTTACCAGCAATCAACATAAATTTAGTTGATGGGCATTTTTTACTACACTAAACTTGCGATGTTGTTTTTTTTTATTTGTCTTTGGGGATTACCCATGGCTTAGGCTGTTTTTATTTTGATGAGGAAGCCTCATAGGTAGCACCCAGCAATTACTTATTATTAAGTTAAATTAAATATTTTCTTTTTAATCCTTCATGGATGTATAAATGTTTTCTTAATTTACTATTGTTTCAAGATTACCTCATATATCTTATCATAACCGACTAAAACGCTTAAGAATTATCATAGGTGTCGATTAATGACATAAGCGTATATTTTTTAAATACCTACGTATTAGTTTGAGTTTTATGCTATGTTATAACTCAGTGTTTGTAATTTATTTTATAGGTCACAACGACTTGGAGTTACCTCTTTCCAACTTGTTTAAAAAACAGCTTATCCTTTTATTGAGTATAATAAGCTGTATGTTTTTAAAGTCTTTTCTTAGACAGATGGGTATTATTTTGAATTTAAAGACGCAGTTTTGCAATGCAGTGTCGTTGAAGTTAACAGGATTTTCACGTAGAACTTGCAGTTACTAAAATAACACTCTTAAGTGCAGCTTAAGATGAAGCTTAAGATTTTAAAAGCCATTGAGCAGCTGCTTTACCCTCTTTTTCTGCAAAAAACCTTTTGCACTTGCATACTGCTGGATTTGTGTCTGGTTCAATACCTTGAGTATTATTCTATCAGAACCGATAACGTAGCGGAAAAAGGCAATTCGTCTTGTTTCTAAAGTCAATCATCTGATGATTACAAATATTTACATTAGGGGAATTCGGAAATTATCAAATCAATGTAACTTCTGATAAGTGTCGTGTCACTTTGCTGCGGTGATATAATTATACTATCTGTCATATATAGGGTTTTAAACAAAATATAGGCATGTATTTAATATTGAACTTACAAGGATTATGTCAGTTTGTAGAAATCCTCATTGTTATACTGAACTTGTAACACTTATTAATTACTGTATTACTTATTTACAAAGATACTACTTCTATTCAGGTAAAAATAAGATATTCTCAAGGGTAAAGACAATATCAATATTAATCTAGACTGATCATCGGCCTTTTGTTTAATAAGACTTAATTATTATTTCTATTGGCTTTCATTGTAAATAATCGACTCTTCATTATTAAAACAAATAAAATAAGTCCGATGCATTGTCTTTTAATAAAAAAGATAAGAAAGAAAATTAACTTTCCAGAAAAAAACTATTTAATTAATTCATTTTGCCAATACTCTGCTTGCTATAAGTAGTTGTACATTGATTCGCTAACGAAAGTATATTTATATAATTTAAAAAACTGCATGGAAACGATCTTGATTACATAAAGAATAGATAACGTTGACTTGTTTATTTTTCCATTACGGACTCAATATCAAAACAAATCATGATTTGATTGCGATTAAAACGTATTTAATTGAAATCAATTAATACCTTGTGTGTCGCTTAAGGCAGAACAAGTCGTAATTTATTTTCTATTTTTTAATGCGTTGTTATTAATTTGTGAAAATGAGGAAGTACAGGTAATACAATTTTTCACAAAAAGTATTTTTTTAATGATTTCTTTTTGCTCTGTCTCGTTAAATTTCAGTCATTATATACAGATGATACTTTATGTACTGCAGAAATATAATATGTTCGGAGAGTTTTGTTAAAGTTTAACTAATAAAACGTTATTCTTGTGATGTGTTCTCATATATATCTGATATTTTCTTTCAGGTTAAGGAAATTGAAATTAAATCCGAAGAGGATATTTATGGGCTTGTTCCCGATTTTCACATGGTCGAGGACATACGACAGCAAAACGGCAATTGGGGATTTAATAGCCGGTATAACTATCGCACTTACATTGATACCCCAGTCTATTGCGTACGCATCGCTTGCCGGATTTGAACCTCAGGTACTGTATCTATCTCTATCTTGTACAGTTGACAAAATTTACGCATGATCACCAGTGTCATCAATCGTTCCGCATGGATAGCCGTGTAGTACGTCAAAGGCCTTGGCAATGATAATCTGATTTATGGAAGGAAATTCTACTTGATGGTTTAATTAACACGTATTTGGAGACCGAACGTAGTGAATAATGTAACAAGTCCAAGTATTAATCCGTTTTTTGATAAAATTCTGCCGAAAGTACGGGTATTCATACCAATTTATTTGTTTTTTATTGGTAGTCCTGAATAATATTTGTGTGTCCTGAATAGTATATGTCCGTGTGGTGTCCGGATATAAAGAATAGCACCACCCCATATCCTCCACTGGGTGTCGTAAAAGGCGACTAATGGACCTTAAGACCTAGTGCACTGTACCAAGCACCTTGGGTCACCCAAATGGTTGCGGGTAAACAACCAACAATCGCATTCCCAAAGAGGGTTAGTGTCAGGCAGGCGGCCGACTATAAAACCATAGCCAAAACTTTAAGCAACATGTCTAGAAGACGTGTTGCGCCGACCCCAAGTAAAAATTGGGATAAGGGCAGGGGAATGATGAGTCCTGAATAATATTTATAACACTTTTAAAGGAGAGCAATTTAGTCACAATGCGCGACTCTACAAAACTACATTTCTAATGAATAAGGTACAAAGGTATAAATTTAAGTAAACAAAATGCATTTTTGACAAACAACATATTCGAGTTTACCTTTACTCGTTACGTTATAATATACATTCGCCAATTCAATTCAATAAATCGTCGGTCTTTACATACTTCATTTACGACATACTTTATACATTGATAACATCCGCTTTTGATATTGTTGACATTGTTCAATTTATTTGTCCATCGCTAAAGAAAGGAAATAAGAATATATAGAGTGTTCAAAGAAAGTAAAAACACTTTGACCTTCCACATCAGATATAAAATAATTAGCATTGATGTTCCAAAAATAGATTAGTCTTATCAAAATGAAGTAATTTGCCCAAATTATTTCATATTGCAATATGTGGGTTTATCTAACCTCTAATCAGGTGCGCTATCATACTTATTATTGCTCTTTTCAATATATTTGGCGAGGTCTGTATCTAAAATACGTTTTCGATGTACCATACACTTCAACATATTAAAAAAAACCGATAACATCGGTGTAATGCTGGTGTCGATGGGCTTAATTAACGACGTACCTACTCCAGAATTCGAGGCCTCTAAAAATACTGTGATTATATATTATTTCGATGTTATCATTTAGTCAAATTTCAGCGTCGGTGTTTATAATTTTTCTGGTTAGCTACCGTAAAGCAGGATTGGCAAAAAATGTTTACATCAGTTTTAATCAACAGTGTGGACCTGTTTGTAATTGAAATCACAATATTATTATATTGAACGGAATCGGATTATTTAAGTGTGTATCATACTGAGTAGTTGAGTACGTATTGGCCGTCAGTTTTCGTTTAAAACTAGTAGGTTCTACAAAATATGTAGTTGTCTGACTAAAATGACGCGACAGCTCATGATTAAGGACTCAACATAATAATATGAACTTAACAGATGAAAAAGGCGGGAATACACTGTACACATATTGTAGTAAAATAATCGCTCTATAGGCGATTTATACTCTAGGACCAGGTTGGATATCAGCCTTGCAATGAGAAGAATACAATATGTCAAAATATATTTTATGTATCTAACATTTATAAGTATTTTTATTACGATATTTTTCATATATTTGTTTAGTCTACTGTAGACGGCTGAAATCACTAAATGCCTATCTAATTCCCTGAAGTAATTTAGAATATCTCGGAGATAAATTACTGTCCAATGCGAAATGAGTAACTAGGTCGGCTTTGTACCAGAATTCGTCAAAACTTATGTTAATTGATGAATTAAAACACTTTCACATCAATGCGATTGATAAAAAAACAGGTTTTGTCACAATTTGACAAAAAGTACATTAAGTAATTTATGTTCATTGTTTTTTTATTGGTACTTTTGTTAGTTACACATTAGACTAGTACGATAGCTTGGTACTTACTTTGAGCTGTAAAAGCATGACTGTTGGCATCGTTATATATTTTCTTGCTATGAAAAATCAATCCATAATCTATTTGTATTTACCACGAATAGGATTAAGATTTTGAAACCGCTTTTGTAGGTGCCTAGGTAAAAATATTTGCATTATCCATCGAATTTTCGTTGCATTATACACGGTCATCTACAAACAGGGCTAAACATATTTAAAAAAAGCATATTCTGTATTATTTTTTAATAAAACGTAACAATGACTTTTAATAAATTCATGGTGGACTTGTTTTGTAGAACAGTTACATTTCGTTACTTGTATCCAGAACGAAAAGTGTGAAATTATTTCGTTTTGGATACGCTAATAATATAGTAACAATATGATAACAATAGATATCGTTATGGCACGTTTAGAATACTATACACTTTTCGGACAATTAGCAACAGTTTTATCAATGTGATGAAGCAAATTCGTAACACGAATGCATCGAATACAGAGCTATGCAATGATAATATCACTTAGGGACTCGGAAAATCAATCAATAACGACGTGATGTAGTGGTTTGTGATGGTAATAAAGATTAACATTTATCAGGGTTCATTAAAAGGCAGAATAATTAAATATTTTATGGATTGAATAATTACGCGTGGTGTGACTTTATGACATTTATAAATGAAATACCATTTAATTTGAGTTGAAAAGGGTTTTTGTATCAGTACTTAAAACATATGGGGTATAGGGGGAAGATAAATAATAGTTAGATTTACTAGAAGTCAACACACAAAAATGTCTCGGGTTAAGCCCTTACCTCGCCTTTATAATTTCTAACATTAAATACAAACTATTTAAGTACATTATCAAGTTATTCTTAACAATTTTTCGTTTATTTTTCAGTATGGCCTGTACTCGTCATTTATGGGGCCGTTCATATACGCTTTTATGGGAACATGTGCGCAAGTAAACTTGGGACCTTCGGCGCTGTTGTCACTTCTCACATTTACCTACACCAATGGAAAGAATGCAGATTTCGCTATGCTTCTTGCTTTCTTTTCTGGTATCGTTCAACTGGTAGCTGGAACAGCGCAACTAGGTAATTTATATCTATCACATATGCTTTTACTTGTTATACGGTATAATGATATAATTTGCCGCAAATTATTATTCAGATAATATATCCTCCTTGTTCTTCTTGACCAGGCACTGAAAATGACTAAGAAAGATATAGTGGACCAGATAATATCAAGCTTGTACCTTGAATACTATTTTTGTTGCAGGTTTCCTGGTTGAGTTTATATCAGTGCCAGTGGTATCAGGGTTCACTTCAGCCGCTGCCTTAACGATAGCGTCATCACAAGTTAAAGGCCTGCTCGGGCTGAATTTCAGCGCTGACACTTTTATATCCACTTGGCGAAACTTCTTCCTGCATATAAAGGAAATACGACTGAATGATACCATGCTCAGTTTAGGGTGCTGCGTTATGTTACAAGGAATGAAGGTATGTGTAATTCCAAATTTTAAAAATACTACCATTCAAAGGAAATCTCTTCTCACTCAATGCAAGTTTCTCATTAAGTTGCTTGTCTTTTTTGAACAATACACACAAAATAATAGAGTAAGAACATATTCTATTCAATTGAGAAAAAAGGGTGTTTGATACTATTTACCTCTACATATCTTGCGTTTGAACCAGTTTTGTGCATACAAATTAATTCATGAAACTACTAGCTCACTGGATAACATGTAAAGTAGGTATGTATATATTGGATAGTTGGGGACATTTTACAGCTACTGTCAACACTGGCTCCTGAAAGAGCATTGTGTTATGTAAATTATTTACTTTATATGTTAAACATTATGGATGTAGAGGATAAGTTAGGAGGATCGCCACATTGTTTTCGTATTTATTTATGGCTATGTATTTGTATGACATTCACAACAGGGTGGTAATATGATCTATGCGACAACTGGGTAATCCAAATTATTTTTGTTTTTTTTTTTGCTTTGAAACTACTTGATCGTAACATTAAGAACATCGTTTGTTCTTAATCCCTGTACTTAGGCATAAAATTTGAGACATAAACAGTTCAAACAGTATTATGCAGTATCAAAAAACTGGGCTAGCGGTAAATCCCTCTGGCGACCGGGTTTATAAACTTCAACCTTTTTTTTACCAGAAAACAAATATTTTGATGCTTGTTACTCTTAAGCTAACATTTATAAACGGTCGCGTTGCTAAATGTTCCCTTGTATCGCAGTAAACATGTTAACAAGGCTCTTTCGTGTCAATTTAAAGAGTTATCTCCGTATTACATTTGTACTGTTGACGAAACACAAAATTTAAATATGGCTTTGTTTCTGGCCCTTTAATGTTTGGGAAAGAAAAAATGAAACGTCGAACTTTGTGCGCACCTTGCAAAATTACAAGTAAACACGTGTATTTTTCAGTGTTGCTTTGAATTTTCAACATTTATTTTAATTTTTATCGCCATATGACTAAAAGTTGCTTGCGTTTGTATCAAAAGTTACTTTATTTATGAAACAAACTTCAGGTATCTGAGTTCCGATACAGTTTATTTGCTAATATCATCGATAATTCAATGCGACACATTCTAACAGTGAACAACAGACACGAGAGCCGCAACTTGGCAAGCTACGTTACAAAAGTAAATACGAAGTCTGATTGTCGTTCCTGCACATATCTAACATTTGCTAGGAGTAGAATAGAGACTGTTTCCAATGTAACTAGCACTCGCATTCGCTGGGAATTCATGAAGATATTGTTGTTGGTTTTGGATTGCATATCGGAAGATAGCGTGGAAGATAGATACAAAACACTTCCGATGAAACGAAACCTTATAATTATTAGTAAAAACAATATTAAATATGCCCATAATTGCTAAAACCCGTTGTATAACTGAAGTCTATGTACCTACATGTTTTTGGAGATTAAAGTCTTAAATAATAAAGAATTTTCTTTTGAAGTCAGTTCATAATACAGCATTTAATATTTATAAATATAACAAACAGTACAGTGCAGTTATAAACTGAACAGTTAATACAGTTTACAATCAATCATTCTTACGATAACATTAATTGAGTTCACATAAACACGGAAAAACTAGTAAAGCAATTTATTTAAACGTTGTCGAGTTTATTTGACTGCGATAGTTAATTTGCTTTCACTAGAATAGCTCCTCAAGGCCAGCAATGTTGCAATGTTAATTTAATCGACGAGATAACTGACGTGACATTATTACGGTTAAGAAACTGTACAATAGAAAAACTTCAAAGACAAACTTAGATACAAAACAAGCATATAAAATTATTATTTACACCGTGAAATGTAAAAACAAAAGTTTTTTTTGTATTAATATATAAATATTTTAAATTATTTAAACCTGAACTAAAAAACTTAATACACCTGCAGTAATAAATTACGTTTGAAATAAAATTAAACGTTTTACGAACAACACAAGAGAATTAGATTAAACTTTGATTATACATACATACATAAACGTCACGCCTCTTTCCCTTGGGGGTAGGCAGAGATCACATCTTTCCATTTGCTACGATCCTGGCAAATACAAATCAATTTGCTACAATTCTACTTTGATTATCATCACTTTTTTGGGGTTTAGGTCACTAAGACACATGATAGATGACACAAATCACGTCTGTTACCTTGTCGTACATACATATAGGGTTGAAATTTAGTTTAGCGTAGAACACGAGATTAATAAATCAATGTAGTGATCGCAGGTACACCATCATCAGAGCTTAGCTCATGTCACTGCAGCTCTTTCCATCATTATCGCTTCGCGTAGGTGCTCTAATCAAAGTCAAATTAAATCATAATTTATTCAGCACGTTGTTCGTAACTTCTAGATCTTCTATTGACTGGGATTAATACATAATTTACTTCAGACATACTCCGACCAAAGTTTACTTTAGAACTAATTTTCACAGCTGCCAAGATTACTTGTATAATCCTGTAACAGTTTGCGATATAAAATAGGGTATAACGGTAATCCAACCGATGTAATCGATATCCTACACGTATTATGTCGGCGTCACACAATTGAATTTCACCTCAGTAATTGTTTTCAGACAATATTTGATTTGAAATCACCGTATAACTAAACAAGAAAGTAGTATTGCATTTTACAAACTTAACCCTAATAGTTACCCTTCTATACCCTCCTTATTAAATGGCGGAGTGCAGTAACCTGTATTCTCAGGTTTGAAACTGTGTTGCGCGGTCCATTCAAAATTGTCCCCGTAACGGGGAAGGAAAGCCCGCGCATTTCCAACGTAGTTCGTAACTCTGAATTGCATAACATTCTGTTCATACTACCGTAGTTAGTTAAGATACATGGTTAATGTTTATTTGTAAGTTGGTTAAAATGTGTGTCTATCAGATGTAGTAGTTGTTGCTATAATAGAAATTAATCATTTTTTTATTCGATTTGCTTGATTTGATTTTGCAATTGCCTAGATTTCAGTCTTAGGTACCTAAAAAAGATACAACATTTACGAGTATCAAATACCAAAAGCTCTTCATTTACCTCTTATCTTTCTTATTACATGTTTAGAACGATGTCCTTTTTCGGTCTATATAGGCTATAAGTTTATAAGAGCTGGTGTCTTCTAGCGGAATCCTATGGCAAAGAAATAAATGTATACTAGGTTTCCACTTTCCACTATAATAGATTTGTAAACATAAATTTTGTTTTATTTTAGATTTTAAAAGACGTCAAAGTAAAAACGAAAGCAGACGATGAAAAGGGGAATCGAAAAGCTTTGATGATGCAAAGAGCGCTTTGGTTTGTCGGCGTAGCAAGAAACGCGACTGTAGTGGCCCTAGCTACTGTGACTGCATTCCTCGCGTATGAAGATATAGGCAACCCGTTCCTTCTTACTGGTGAGTAATTTTACAGTTATATAGGAATGATAAACCTCCATGTCTTACGCAAAGTTACGCTAGCAAAGATTTTAAATATAAGGATAAAAAACTAGAATACAATTTATTCTAGGTCAGTCAGTGAGTCGCTATTGGATATCTGAAACGATCTTAGATACCAATGTTCAGAATGTATTTAATTATATTCCTTTAGGTATAAATTATCGCACAATTCCAACGAGATTATTTTATACTATGTATTGTACTACTTTAGAAAACAATAGGATATAAAAAAATGCGTTGTGTAGGTATTATTGTATTATGCATTCTTTAATCATGGATTAAAAAACGCGTCTGCTGTTAGGGTGACTTGACAACAGAAAGATAATCGTGATTGTAAGTTACGCGAGCAAAAAAGAAGTCATTGAGAACAAAATTTTGTTTCACAAATATTGATACAAAAAGTCTCATCAAACCTTGTAGCAATTTATTTCTTCCTATTTTCCTAGTTTACTTAGCGTGTTCTAAAGTTAGCGTGATCGTTCGGACACTGCCGTTCTAACCTTGGCCTTTACACGTCAAAACAAACGTGCAGCGACTGTCGTCAGACCTAGTTTTACAATTAATTGACGTCCAGATAAAGTGCACCTTTACGCATTCCTTTTAGTTTTATCAATATTAACTGGTTGCCCTTGAAGCACGGAAATATTATAGGAATCGAATAGGAATAAGTAGATTATATTTACTTTTAGAAGCACTTATTGTCTTTCTGTAATCGTTTAATGCTTTTTAGGTTGTTTTGTTTATTTACTCAGTTGGAAATCAATGGATATTCCTTTAGATTAAGAGCTATTTATGGTACGTTCTGTCAAATCCCAGTTGAGAATACTGATCTATTGTTGAAATTACTTGAGATGTTATTGTTAGACTTTTATAAACGTGTTAAAGTAGTATCATGATCAAGTGTTTGTTGTCGTTTAGGTGAAATAACACCCGGTTTGCCTGCCGTACGTCCGCCGCCATTCGAGACTATCGTCGGCAACACTACCTACACAGGCGGTGAAATGCTCTCACATCTTGGTACAGGACTTATTGTTGTACCTCTTGTTGCTATTCTGGGAAACATCGCCATTGCTAAGGCTTTTGGTAAGTATTTGTTCTATATGGACTGGCCTGTTGGTCTAGTGGTTAGTGACCTGACTGTTATACCAAAGGTCGAGGGTTGGATTCCCACCCAGGACATATGATTGTGATGTGCACAATCATTTGTTCTGTGTCTGAGACAATTTACTTAATTAATTACAGCTTAATTTTTCAAACCAATTTTATAATATTGGTCAGTATTTAAAACATTTTTTTAAATTCATCATGGCAAAACTAATGAAACTTTAGAAATACTTAAGTCTTTTAGTACCTATTATATTATATTGAACTCTTTCTTTAACTCCACTAAAATAATGTTAGGTACGGCAAGAATTTAGGTATAGACTTTTTTGTAATTCACACTAACACCCGAAACATTGTTCCAAAACTCTTTCTTACACTTTTGTATTTACTTCAGACAAATACATTTCAATAATAGGACAAAATATAGCGTAAAGCGTAAAATCTTTACAGTAAACAAGCATGTTTGCAATACGATTGTAACAAAAAAGATATCTGTCGATTCATGTCAGTTAAGTCAGTGTAAAATTTATTTAAAAATCCATGCAATTTCAACTGCCAAGTAAAAATATATGCGAGCGTATTTATTTAGTGACGTGTCGTTTTACTTCATGTACACGTTACCAAATCAAACTGACGGATTAACTGATATATACTCCTATTTGCGAATATATTTATATAGTGTATACGTATTAAATGTAGAACAATAAGTATTCTATACCAATTAATAATAATAATAATAGCCGAAATTTTATGTGGCGGAAATTTAATTTCTCAAGTCTTTAAAGATACAGTTCATCCCACTTTCACTTTAGTTGTAAATAATCTTATTCACTCATGCATTTTTGTAACAAAAATTTCACGTTGCCTGCTCGGGACAAGCTCTCAAGAATTGTTTTGAAGTTTAAAGCTCTCTCAACATCCATTTAACATGAGTTTGATACTCATAAGTTTTGATAGTTTTATTACTTTCAATGTTTTAATTAGTTTGAGACAGTAAAGGCTTCATCACGTGGGTAGATACAGCTGGCTGTTTTAATTGGGTTACACGGTAAATAAACATTGAACGAGTTATTGAATAAGTCTTCTCGATTAGAAGTGTTTAGGTTTAAAAATGCGTTAATTGACTTAAACTGATAGCCTAATGGTCTAACTTGGTTATGCTATTCAACAGTAAATATGTAGAACGTTTAAGAAAGGTCCCGGTTTAGAGTTAGCTTTTTTAATTTTTTTACGCCCTATTGCTTTCACCGTCATCAATAAAAAAATAATATAAGCTTCTTCTTTCAAGGCTCCAAAATTTGACCAACATTGTAACTAAACAATATTAAAGCGAAACTTTTTATTACAATAGTAAACAGTGACATCAGACACTTAGAACCTCCTAAACTGTTTTACAATGTTGTTCGATATTATTTCAGCTCAAGGAAAACCCGTAGACGCCACTCAAGAGATTATTGCATTGGGAGTGTGCAACTTGGTCAGTTCATTTTTCCAGTCAATACCAGTAAATGGATCGTTCTCAAGAAGTGCTGTGAGCAATGCTTCAGGAGTCAGGACGCCTGGCTCAGGAATCTATACGGGTATGTTATCTAGTAGGCATCTATGCCTTCAACAATCATCAGCTGAGTAATTGGCATAGCTAATGATTACACAATTTGAAATTGTTAATCATCATTGACATAAAATAATAAACAACGTTGGGCGAAGTACACATCCTTGTGGAACACCAATCGTGCCTATATATATTGCCGCTAGTAAGATTACCAACACTAACATACTTTGGCTAAAGTTAGTAAGATAAATGCATAAAATAATATGAAAGAGACTCTTAGCTTATCATTTCTACCATGTTTAAAAGAATAGGAGTCGAGACTGTATCGAATGCTTTCGATAGGATAAAGAGGGAGCCATATTAATTTTGCTATACGATATTTGTTCTCAGGTATATTGGTAATATTGACCCTGGTGTTACTAACACCATTCTTCTACTTCATTCCCCGTTCCGCATTGGCTTCTGTCATAGTATGCGCTGTGCTACAAATGGTGGATATTGCCATAGTAAAGAAACTTTGGAAGCATAGTAGTGAGTATTTTACCCTTTTTTATGTTATACTTTACCCTCTTATATCATGACTACTTAATGTATAATATTGTGTTACATTTAATTAAATACGGGTTAATTCAATTTGTAGGATTGGATATCATCACACTACTGGGCACATTCTTATGTTGCTTATTCCTGGGAATAGAGATTGGTTTGATCTGCGGAGTGGGCATTGATGCGGTGTTGTTGCTCTATTATCACTCTCGCCCACCGCTAGACGTTCAATATGTTGATGTAAGTACTTATTGCTAATTTAAATATTGTGATCATAGGTTTTTCTAAGATGCTCTACATTTAGATCTATTAGATTTTTTTTTTGAATGAAGGTTTACATACAAAGCTAGTAAACGAAAACAACATTTACAATTTTATTTTGATAGCCCTTTTAATTAACGAGATAGCCCGACTAGTTTCGTAGCCCGCCGTGTCATCATGATTAAGGGCAACGGTTTGTTCCAAAACTAGTCGGACTATCCCGATAAATACGAGTAAGTATCCCATTAGCAAAACAATCAATTTAAACAATATTTTTATATAAACAGAATGGCTCTCTCCCCGCTCACTTCGCGATCCACCCGGTGGGCGGGCTTCACTTCGCGGGTGCCGAGCGCGTGCGCTCCAAGCTTCTCTCTCTGCAAAAGCCGCCAGCGACTCCCGCAGTCACTGACAACGAGGCCGCGATACCTGAAGCAACAGCTCCTGCATCACCGAGAATACTTGTGGTCTACTGCGATGCCTTGTACAGATTTGATTTCACATTCTTACAGGTAAGTTTTCTTTTCAATTATGAGTACATAGTTAAGAGTAAATAGTTAGATTTCACGATACGACTTTCATATAACGCCCCCTAGTCTCAAATTAAGTAGAGCTTGTATTATGAGTGAAAAGTGATAACCATATTCTTCCAAATACATACACAATAATATATTATAGATAAATTATCAATTCTTTTGTGTAAAAACGATATTCTTTTTGTGATTCCTTTTTGTGAGGTATTGGTACTACCTACTTGTTTGGTTATTAATATCGCTTACCATGCTTCATAAATTTACCAACTGCCATTAATAGTGACGGACCACGATGAACAATCTACGCTATCGCATCTGATGGTGCGTGATCTACGGTTCGTGTATGAAAAGGTTATTTTTTTGTTACAGGGCATTAAAATGTTGGTATTGGACTGGTCGCTAACTGGCCGTGTGATATGGTGCGATGCTAAGGACACAATTAAAGATCAACTGAAAGGCGTGCTGTCAGATCCTATATTCTGTGAAAAGAGTCAGCTGAGAGCACACATGAGTAAGTGAAATTTATTAATAATCGTATTTATAACTTATTTCGCGTACTTGTACCTCGTGATCGAGTGCTTATACGCGGTATACGAAAGGTTCAATCTTTGTGCTGTCCTCGGTAATCAATAATTTATCTATACTGTGCAAATGCTCTTCTATATACTCCATACTCAGAATCTTCTTCAAATTTGATTCAAATCATCGTAACATAGTTATTATAGTTAAGGACATTCAATTCACCTTTATTGTTGCAGTTCCAGGCAACGAGTCTCAGTCTACAGCTTAATATCAGGATCTGTATCAGTTACTAGTAATACTTTGTACTATACAATACTCTTATGTTGTTAGTACTCAAGGACTTCAAAGGAAGATTTATTATTAAGAAAAGGGTAATACTGGGTGTGATGTAATAAGGTAAGGCCACACATATACGGACTGCTTGTTACCCAGTGATCAAAACACAGGGACTATTCGAGCTGTAAAAATTAGATATTAATTTGTGTACTCGAAAACTTGTAAGTTACCTACTTATCTATGATTTTAGTTCGAACATAGTATGTAGGTTGTAGATATACTTATTGTAATCGTTTAATAATGAAGGCTTTTAGTTTATATTAGTTTTTGAAATAGTTTTATCTATTGATAAATTGTGTACTACCGTAATATTTGTGTGCAGTTTTATATTGTGTTAAGTGTTTGTGCACTCTGTTTTTTTCAATCAAATTTTTAGATCCATCATCATTTAAACAACACCTAATATTTTCGAAATAATCTTAGTTGTCCCATTTAGAGTGTATGCAATTATATTAAATGAAGATGGTCATTTTTGCTATACAAATATTGTCAGCTGGAGAATACAAAATAGAATAGATTTTAATTCCTGGTTTACTTATTAGCTACGTAGATATTTAATGCTATGAAAATGTAATGAGTCTTACTATCTAGGATAACTATAATTTAATGTAATTTCTAAATGTATATAATTTTAATAAGTTTCTAGTAATATTTGTATATCTATCAATTTACGAATTCAAATTTTATTTACTTAATCTTAATGTTTATATTGTAATGTTTATTAATAGATATTAGTATTTGAATACGTAAACCAAACTGTGATTAAGTTATACACGTAGCATATTTTATACCATATACCGTAGATACTAAAAATAAACTGAGTGCTGTAATTTTTTAAAATATCTGTCGATTTTATACATGTGAAAAAAAAACAGATAAACCTTTTCGACTGGCCTGTTGGTATAGTGGTTAGTGACCCTGATTGCTATTCCAGAGGGTTCTAGGGATCGATTCCCACCCAGGACAAATGTTTGTGTGATGAGCACGATCATTTGTTCTGTGTCTGGGTGTAATTTATCTATAATGTGTATGTATTTAGAAATATATAAGTGTGTTTATCAGTTGTCTAGTACTCATAACACAAACTACTTGGTAAAGCTTAATTTGAGACTAGATATCTTTGTGCGAATGTTAAGGAATATTTATTTATTTAATATCTTTGTTATTATAAACACGAGATTCAAGTGACGCACTTAGTCTGGAACTAGTAAAACGCCAAGTTATGATCGCCTTCTCAAGTGTACTAGCGATTGTAATTTGTTAAAAACATAGGTAATTATTCTTATCGACGATGCAACTTTAGTTACCTACATGTTAACTAAAAACGATTGAAATAAAATATAAAATAAATTGTGGTGTATTATTTTCTACATTACCTAGGTATATGTATTACCAATTAGGTACCAATTTTCTAAAACCTTATATGAAACTTCTTTAAAATTATCAATCATAAAGTTTACAAGAAAAAGAGTTTTGGCTCTGCTTCGATAAATGTTACTGTCACAGAATGACACAATAATGTACTGTAGAAAAACATTATTCCAAGGTTTTATATATATTTACCAAATAAAATATTATTTTTGTGACAAATTTGTATGCTTATTAGTTATATTAAACGTGTTAAAAATGAGAGTCAAACAAATGATTATGAGATTCTTCCCGATCTTTCAATGGGCAAAGACATACGACGCCCAGGCGGCAGTTGGGGACGTAATAGCCGGTATAACTATCGCACTTACATTGATACCCCAGTCTATTGCGTACGCATCGCTTGCCGGATTCCCACCTCAGGTACTGTACCTATTTCTATCTTGTACTTTTGACAAAATTGGTGGATGGTCACCAGTGTCATCAATCGTTCCACAAGGACAGACCTGTAGTAAAGGCCCTGACAGTGACCCGATTTACGGAAAAAAACACTTTTAGCAGGTTCAATAAGTACTTATTGTGACTAATCCTAAGTAATATTATGCCAAATCAAGGTATCAATATAATGTGCTATTTAATGCTTTTCAATATTTGTGATACGATATCTGCATTTATCTTTTTGACTTACGTTCAGTAGTTTTCAGACCTTTAGTTAGCTTTTCTTGAGGTTGGCGCCTTAATCCTGCCAGAAATGGTGTACGTCAATTTTTTTGCGCTGATCTATTAGATTAAGTTTTAAGACTGCTAAAACGACTGTGTTATACAAATAACCGCCTATGGACTACATCAACGATGTACCAATATCAGAATTGACAAACTACAAATTTGTAAAATTTTGCATTTTCTTATTATTTATGGCATGTGATATTTACAAACGACTCGGGACTCCATAATATTGATTCACTGTTTGCTACCGTAAAGTATGGTTGGCAAGGTAATTAAAGATACGAACAATGTTTATATTGAATTTTATGCAACAGCATGGACTTGTTTATAATTGGAACCACAATATTATTTTATCGTATGGAATCGGTTTGTTTAATAGTGTTTTATGTGTATAGTGAATATTCGTCGTTCATTTTCGTTTAAAATTGACACTCGATAAAATTTGTTAATTTTGTAAATACTCATTCATTAAAACTTTAACAAAACATGATATCCATTTTTCTTCGTAATATCGTTCAAAGACATTCTTAATTGTTCAAGACTTTATTCGGTGCTTATTCTTTACATCAGATTTAAGTTTTGGTATATTTTACTTTCCTTTCGGAGAACAAACAAACGCTTTTCTTTATGGCATATTGCAATTTGTAGTGGTACATATGTTTTTTTAAATACCTTTGGTTCAAATAGAATTCAGCTGTTTCAAATAGAATTATATCATTGCAAAAATAAAGTATTACGAAATAGTATGAAGAAAAGTCGCAACAGCAAGAGTATTGCGATCAAATATCATTTAATTGATATGGGCAGAATGTAATCCGTTTGTTTTATTCAAATTAGATAAATATTGGTATGGGCATTTGTTTAGCGATTATCATAACAGCGATTGAACCGTGATAAAACAATGCAATAGGCAAACAATGAAGTACGTACATAATTTATGTTTCATAATTTCATTTTGATTTAGTAGGTAATATGTTCTGGTCCAGAAAATAAAGCATAAGCTTAAAGACTGACCATTTTTAAACTTTTGATTATTTAAGTTCAAACGATGTCCTTTCACTGAGATAGATAATTAATATGTCATTAAATGGTGACGTAAGATATGGTTAATGTATTGTCATTCTGCTTTTTTCAGTATGGTCTGTACTCTTCATTCATTGGACCAATTATATACGCTTTCATAGGCACATGTGCTCAGATAAACATGGGCCCTGCGGCGATATTATCACTCCTTACATTTTCCTACACGAATGGTACCAACGCCGATTTCGGAATACTTCTCACATTCTTTTCCGGTATCGTCCAACTAATAGCGGGAATTGGACAACTTGGTACGTTACGTTCCTTATTTTACATGTTTTCTGTGTATTGTTAGTAGATATTGTAAATATTACGAATATCCTACTAAGTTATGTGAATTACTTTGTCTGAAATGGTAAATCGGGTACGGGCCCCGGCCGTAAATTAAAGCAACATCAATTATTAGTTTTTGTTAGGATTTAATTATCCCCCCATTTAATACAAAAATCAGAACAGAACAGAAACAGCAATCAAAGAATTTTTTAGATTGGGTTTTACACACTGTTGACAAAATTTGTTCTCGCTGATACACTATAGACAAAATAAATCCATTGTGGCTACAAGTCTTCTCGAATTCTATGGAATGCTGTGATGGCAATGTAGATACTTCATGAACTCTTACTGTTTATTATATTAAATGCGCTAAACCTTATCTGTCTACAATCCCGATATAAAGTGGGTCAGATAATCAAATTTGTATTTTTACGTATCTGTTTGTTCTAGGTTTTCTGGTTGAGTTTATATCTTTACCAGTGGTGTCAGGATTCACATCAGCCGCAGCTTTTCTTATAGGAACATCACAAGTAAAAGACTTGCTGGGGATTCGTTTTAGCTCTGATACTTTTCTAACAACTTGGAAAAAGTTGTTTTTAAACTTAGGCCATACACGACTGAATGATACCATGCTTAGTGTAGGGTGCTGCACTTTTTTATATATTATGAAGGTGAATATGAAACATTATATTTTAGTGTTTAATATTTTTGGTGTTGATTACATAAGTAGTTTGGAAATTTTAGTTTTGTTTAGTAAACTGTCTTAAAATATTCTTTTAGATTGTTTTTAGCACTAGTTATATAAAACATTCATTAAAAATCACATTGTAGTTTAAGTTTTATTTTTCGTTTTCTTTTTTTATTTGTGCAGACATATCTGTACTCTTAATATATTTTTTTATTAAAAAATTACACAACTCCTACGAGTACACAATGTTAGTTTCGATAGTCCTCCGAAACGGTTATAAAATTTTGTGACCTATTGTTATAAAATTTTGTGTTCATCTTTTGGCCAATTTATATTTTATCACCAATTTCTACATAATTTTGTGAATTTCTTTGTTTAGGGAATATTACTAATGCGTACGAAGTCGCAGGCAGGAGTTAGTTAGTGTGAGGTACATAGCAATGCAGAATATTTTTCATCGAGATGCTCTTAGGAGTTGTGCACGGATGTGGCATCTTAGGTCGAGCCGCACTGGTAAATAAAAAATAATAAATAAAATATTATTATTCGCCGTTATTTTGTGAATTGTAAAAAGTGTGGTTGTTAATTTATTTGTGTGCAATTTGAACTAGTTAATAGTTATAAGTCTTATAATAATTTATCTTTATCATAGCCTATTTTCATCGTAAAATGGCCACCTACATTTTTGCGTTTTTATTTACTAATTTATGTACCTACTCACAAAAAAACCGGATGAGAAAAAAATATAACAAAACAAGATGTAAAAGGGTATTGCTTATTATTAGATTAGCCATTTAAATCATTTTATTAACTGTGTTTTTTCCACCATAACTTTTGGACAGTTAAACCGATCTCTTGGTTCGTAAATTGATGTCTTTTCTTTTATTTTAGAGTTTAAAGGATATTAAAATAAAAATAAACACTGAGACCGAAAGAGGACGTCGAAATGATTTTATAATGAAAAAGTTCCTATGGTTTATCGGTGTGGCAAGAAACGCGACTGTAGTAGCCCTGGCGACTGTGACTGCATACTTAGTGTATGAAGATATAAATAACCCGTTTCTTCTTACTGGTGAGTTATTTTTCTCTTTTATATACACTGACTTGGACGTCGACGACCATCTCCTACATAAAGATTATGGCAAAAAAGGTTGCGCATTCACAACTGCAAGACTCAATTTTACTTTAAGAGGTGGTGGTCGTTTTGTGCACCTTTTGCAAGGTTACGAATTTCGAGTGTAAGAACGAAGAATATGAAAAAAAAACGCTTCTGATTATTTTATTTGCCAGCATTTTCAATTGCACACCAGTGCCGATTCGCAGTCTGTATGCCAGACGAAGTTTTGATGCGATTGTGAATAAACCCTGAACTGGTACTACACTGGTTTAGACCATCAATTCAAAATTGGTCTAGCTCATATTTTTCCGTCAGCTATGCTTTTTTATTACAAAAAGAAGCATGGAATTTCGTAAGGAGAAATTAGATTTCTATAACTAGTTAGATGGTCTTAAAGTTTGCTTGATAGTCTAGACTATGATACTATTTTAACCTTGATTTTTCCACGTCAAAAGAAATGGGCCAAGACTGACGCTAGACAGGTCTTATATCTAGCTCATGGCTAAGTGAAAGGCACCTTTACGTATTCTTGTAAGTTTCATCAAAATTAACTAGTCCCCTTAAAGCGCAGTGTTGTCATACTGGAAGCTAAATGATACACGTTCTACTTCTGTATTGGCATTAGTATTGATTGTCGTCGTAGGTCCCATAGTACCCGGCTTGCCTGAGATCCGTCCGCCGCCATTTGAGACTACCGTTGGTAACAAGACCTACACAAGTGGTGAAATGATTTCACACCTTGGCGCTGGAATTATTGTTGTACCTCTTGTCGCCCTTCTGGGAAACATTGCGGTTGTAAAGGTTTTTTGTAAGTACCTATTTGTTTTTCAATTTATATAACAAAATTGTATTGCGTAAGTTAACTTTGAAAGATTTGTTGAAGAAGTATTCTCATTGCTGATATGCTATAGTGTTTACTAGTGGTTTAAAAACATTTCGCGTTTTATTTTGAGAACTTAATCGTCAAGTTAATGGTGGAAATTGTTTTCACATCATATTTAACTGACAATTTGAGACTGGTTTGAAGTTAAATTTGTTTGTACATTTTTAATACAACTATACAATTACATAAGACAGAACCTTCTAAACTGTTCAACAAAGTTGTTCGATTTAATTTCAGCTAAAGGGAAAAAGATAGACGCAACTCAAGAGATCTTAGCAATTGGTGTGTGTAACTTGGTCAGCGGATTCTTCCAGTCAATGGTAGTAAATGGGCCGTTCTCAAGAAGCGCTGTGAGTCATGCTTCAGGAGTTAGGACGCCTGGATCGGGAATTTATACGGGTAAGCAATATCAACCATTCCTTCTCATCAATCAATAATAGATTCATTGAACGATATCGGGTTGAACGTGCAGGATATTCAAGAAGAACAAAAGTCTACGCCCAGCAGAGGGAAGACTTCAGACCGATTGATTAGACTCTGACGATCGTAAAATCAGTGCTAAAGTTAATAATGACTTTTAGTGTATTTAACTCAAACTATAGCGGTCCATAACTATTCTTCCAATTGTGTGTATTAAATTGTGCTCAGGTTTATTGGTGATATTCACTCTACTGGTTCTAACCCCATACTTCTACTTTATACCACGGGCCGTGTTGGCTTCGGTCATAGTGATGGCTGTCGTACAAATGGTGGACACTGCCATATTGAAGAAACTCTGGAAGCATAGTAGTGAGTATATATTTCATTCTTTAATGACATCTTATATATAAAATTCTCGTGTCACAATGTTCGTCACGTGTTGTTGTGATGGCTTGACCGATTCTCTTAAAATTTTAAGCGTATTGAGTAAGTCTGAGATTCGGCAACATCATTTTTTTATCCAAGAATGTTTTTTAACTTTCGCGGGAGTATTCCTAACGCGGACGACCGATGGTAATGATATATTATATTTGTATATCCTAAAACAATATGTATTTATTTATATCATAAAGAGGTACAGTGGAAGAACATTATAGGGGGTATTCACAGAAACTACTGATGCGAGCCTAAAAGTTATTTTAAGAATAAAAATCCACAATCTCGCTTTCACTTAAAATAACCTGATGGTAATTCTGTATAAATAACCTGGTTCAATTGTTTGATGTCGCAATTAGACAAAAACTTGGATGTTTCTTTTAACATCGGCAACTGGCCAAGCTGGATGGTGGCGAATTATCTACCATTTAAGTCTTGCAAATCTTGGTACGCCAATGGTACACGTATTTTCGATTCTTAGGATTGGACCTTTTCACACTGACGGGCACGTTCGTGTTAAGTCTGTGTCTGGGGATGGAGTTTGGCTTGATTTGCGGAGTGGGCATCGATGCCGTGTTACTGCTCTACTATCACTCTCGCCCACCGCTCGAAGTTGATTATGTTGATGTGAGTTTTGTATTTGTACTATGTTGTTTCTATATTATGCCAATTATTAAAAAATACTGCGTAAGAGCGGTTTCGCACTATGTCCGATTCAAATCCGATCCAAACCCGTGAAAATATTTTCCGTAGTAGCCGTAGAACTATTTCTATGGTAGTTTACGCACGAGATCCGATCTCCGTCATCTGATTTCTTTTCGTCATTCTAAAATCTCCATACCGAAAAGATTTTTGATAGACCGAAGTAGCCATAGTATTATTTATATGAACCCTGGCGCACTGCATCCGAGTTGAAACCGAGCTGCGTACGAGCAGAGGGGCGAGCTGGTAAAGTGTAGCGAAAGAAGTTGACATCCATTGAAAAAACTCATGATCAACGATGTGAACACTTTGCTCTTTGAAATTGTATTAAAAATGCGACGCGATGTCCTACGCACTGCGTAGAAAATATCCGAAGTCTGTTCGTGATTTTTAGACCAATATTTTCACGGGTTCGGATCGGACATATTGCAAAACTGCTCTCAGGCTTGGCATCTCTTATTTAATTTAGGTTACATGCTATTAAAGTATGTAGTTCATTGCTTCTATGTCATAGACGTATCTACTCAAATAGGGCGTTTGATTTTTTTTCTATACTTCCATTACCCGTCAGCCTGCAAATCGACTTTATAAACTATTTGTTAGATTTAAGGTAAATAACCAATACCATTACAAAATACATCAAAATCATAATGTTAGAAGGTATTAATTTCTGGTTAACAGAACGGTGTTCTCCCCGCTCACTTCGCGATCCACCCGGTGGGCGGGCTATACTTCGCGGGTGCGGAACGCGTGCGCTCCAAGCTGGTCTCTCTGCAGCACCCGGCGCCCGCCACCACTGACGGTGAGGCGGCCGCGCAGCCTACTACAGCACCCAGAATACTCGTGGTCTACTGCGATTCTTTATACAGACTTGATTATACATTCATGCAGGTATTTTTAAACTGAGTATAACTGAAAATAAAATTTGCTTCCTGATGTAGTTTAGTAAAATTATATTAACAGATTCGCATAGCATCGCATTAGTATTAAGTTACAGTAATGGTGTCCTGATGATGATAAATAAATAAATATTAAACTATTAATTAGTAGTAAAAAAAATATAATACATTTTGTGAAATTATTATAGAAATATGTCCACTTATCATGATTTTTTTATTTGTGTATGACTCCGACAGTCATTAAAACGCTTATTTTTTTGTCGTTAACAAATGCATATTTAAAGGGGCGTATGTTTCTTTACAGAGTATTAGAATGTTAGTTTTGGACTGGTCGCAAAACGGCCGTGTGATATGGTGCGATGCAAAGGATACAATTAAACATCAACTGAAAGGCGTGCTGACCGATCCCATATTCTGTGAAAGAAGTGACCTAAAATCACACATGAGTAAGTAAATTCGTAGTGTATTATATTTTATGTTACTTCCATTCGAGCTTATTCACGGTATACGAATAATTCGATCGTGTGTCCAGAAATACATTTAATTAGATCGATTTATGCTTAATTTTTTTAGACGAATGTCTTTTAGTCGTAGGTAGTCGTGCCTAATTCTATACATCGTATCGTATTTAATTTTTGTTTTATCAGATGTATCATGACGAATTTGTTTTGCTGTGTTTATTAATTGTATTCAGAAAAACAAAATAAATTCATAATGATTTCCCGATGGATGAAAATGATTCGCTGCGTTTGGAAATGACCATAAATGAAACTTTCATAATTTTTGCGTACTCTCTAGTATTTCGAACAAAGTATTACTTGTTCATGTTATTTCTTACAAAGTATAATGCGTTAAAACGTCCCTCTATTATTCTATTCACCTGCAGTCTTAAATCGACTGATCATTTTATAATATGGAGGTGACAAGTCCCATTCAAATTTTCTCATCGTCCTTTATCAGAAAAGAAAGAAAGAAAATAACTTTTATTACGTGCTTGTGACACATATACACCGTGACTTTTAGGTCGTTTTAAAAAAGCAGCCCAGTTCATGTATCCAATGACTAGTAAACGTTTATAATAAAAAAATATGTTTTTTTTAAGATTTGAATGAATAAAAATATTATTCATTATTATGACACAAGGCAGTTTTACGAACACTCTGTAGTGAGCGCGGTCCGAACCTTGTGCCAAAGGGGCCGCGCGGGCGGCGCGGGCGGCGCGGCGGCGTCTTATCACAGGTCATTCACCTTAGCGTAAAACAGCTGTCTTACTATTGCAATCATAATGTTCGCAGTAAGTATGTAGCATGTATCTTCAACAGTTTGATACGTAAACATTTTTAACAGGATGTTTCATATTTCCAATGTATTATTTATTTTTTTCATGCATATTATTTTAATTAATGATAAAAAAATTATATTCGCGCCTAGAGGTATTTTATGACGGATACATTGTGTGGACGACTTTTTTAAAACGACCTAAAAATCACGGTGTATACAAAAACGACAAGCTGTACAAAAGGCTAAAACATTAAGAGCCTGTCCAGATGAAGCGTTTTACGCGCGAGTCCACTCGCGCGTTCTTGAGGTACTAGAGCTACATATATCCCGTCCAGAAGACTTTGCGCGTGTCATCACTCGCGCGTAAAACGCGTGCAATAACCGCGACTCTCGACTCGCGCGTCGTACGCGCGAGCGGCGCGCGAGTCGAGATACTCGGGCGCCATTGCTGCGTCCAGTATTACGCGCGAGTGCGTGGCGTATGGACATATTTAGTTGCGATGATGGAGCGTGACAACTTCAATACTGAACTGTTTATTGATGAAATTGAAAAAAGAGTAGCCTTATGGGATATAGAATCAACAGAATATTCCAATAGAACAACAAAACGTAGGAACTGGGAGGAAATAGTGGAATTTTTTGTGAAGCTGGTGATTCCGAAGAAAAGAAAAAAGCCCTCCCAGAGTAGAACGCGCGTAAAACGCGGTATCTGGACGCAGTGTAAAATTGATACGCGCGAGTCCACTCGCGCGTAAAACGCTTCATCTGGACAGGCTCTTAGTGTTATATTATTTCTTGTTTCCTTACATCTACCCTAGACTCTGTTACTTATATTCCTGAGAATAGAATTACCTACACATACTTTCCTATAGGCTGTCAATGTTCTTACGTCGTAAAATTTAATGGGAAAACTTGTGATGTTAGTTACGTATTATGGTTATTAGGGTGACGGCATCACATCGGCGCTTAGTCCAGTTATTTGGGTCACTTCTCAATTTTGTCGAGCGTAGTCTAATAAATGTCGTCAAATAATTATAAGATAAACTGAATAAATATAACTTTTCTGTATACTCGGATCGTTGATTTCGTACGTTATAATTTTTATTCGATATCTAAATATGATATGACGTATAAATTGTAGGAATTATATTCAATTTTATTTTTAAATCATGTTAGAGTACTTACAGTACTAGTTGTAGTACTCTCATAAATCACAATGCTGTCGTGCGAAACATTAAGCTTTTTAACCCAATAATCATAAGTCATTACTTTGTAGTTAAACGTGACATTGATAGTAAGCATGGTCTGTAAAGCATTATTGGAATCACGTGAATCGGTTGCTTATTAAGCAATCACAATAATTCTTTTGACAGACAAATTATTTTGATTGCATTCGTAAAGTATTGAGACGTGTGTTTTCAATTTACCCTTTAATTGTTACAGTTTTTAACACCGCGCCAAAGACAACAACGGCCTAGTATAATTATAATGTAACTGATTCAAGTTACAATTTAGTAAAATGTTGTATCAGCTAGTGCAGTTGTCTTTAGAGAATGTGCACACATGTTCCGAAGGGTTTTGAACGAAAGAATACCTTGTTAAGAAAAGGGAACCTTGGAAGAAAACCTTGTTAAGAAATAAGTATGAAAGGCTCTAAGGTCCAAACATACTACTTTCACTGTAAAAACATAAATGTTAATTGTGCTTGTCCATCATATAATGGTTAAGAGATGATTGACTTGTGAAGCTTCTTGTGTAAGCGCCCATAAACTCCAACCCTATACGTAATGGCGTTTCTATGACTATATTATTTTGTAGATATTTATAGCATTTAACAGTCTAATTATAAAGGATGTTACTTTGTAATAGTTTAATTTGTGGAAAATTTGTGAACTCCTTTTTTTTTTAGTTACGTGTTTATAAACTCCAAATCAATTAGATCTGAAAAAAGGATACGTTATAATTATTCTAAATGTATATATTTTTTAATAAGTTTGTAGTGTCATTTTTTATAAATCTGCGAATTAAATATAACTACTTATTTACCTAATTGAAATGTTTGTTTTGTAGTAATAATTTAAAGATATTTGAAAACTTGCAAACAAACTTTCAGCAAAGTTCTTTATAAAATATAGCGTTGAAAGAGCAATCCTAATACATATTATACATACTTTTTGTTCGTTGAACAGGTAAGGTACGGTAATAATTGCGATTGGGTATACAGTGTGTATATTTGAACGACGGACTTATTGAAGGAGGGTGGTCAGTATTCGATTCTCGTCACAAATATGTCAAAAAACTATGACCTTAATTTTGCATATAATTATCCGATAAAATACAGTATTTATGAACACAGAGCGCAAAATGCCTAATATCACGCGCCAAACACGTGCCTCTCCTGTCGCTAAGGGCCTGGCCACAGCTTCTAGCGGTGCGGGGCGAGGTGCGGTGTGAGGCGCGGCGGGCGGCGCGGATTGCTGTGGTATGCCACAGCTCGACCAGTTGCGACCGCGGCGGCGTTAGCAGTGAACGTATTTAGAACAGCAACATTAAATAAAATGTCCCTTTCAAAAGTGGCACGGTATTGCCTAGAATCAAGTGCGTTTTTAGCACAAGATATTATTCAGTCTAGAATAGGAGCGCACCCAGTTAACCAAAAAAGAAGAGAACTTGGCGAATTTCACACTCTTTATTACGAATACTACAGTATATTACAATACTACCCGGAAATTGTTCTTTTATTTCGTCCTACATTTTCTTTATAATGTTCCTATATTTATGGTGTGGATGTTTTGACATCCATATTGCTGGTCTACTCAGAACTTCGCTTATTAATCGTTCTGTATCCATTATCATAAACGGTCAACGCGCGTTAAAAACAAAAGTATTTGTTTTGGTCGCGCGTTGGCTAGTCCGTCCACTTGATGCCGCCGCGCGCACCGCTTTGAGCTGTGGCCGCCTCGATACTCTCTAGTACATTTGTTTCGTTCGCACACCGCGCCGCCCGCCGCCGCCGCGCACCGCGCGACTCAACCCGCGCCGCTAGCCGCGCCGCAGATCGCGCCGCCGCTAGCTGTGGCATACTTCGTACGTTGTCTAGCGTTTGTTTTCGCCGCTCACCGCTAGCCGCGCCTCTCGCCGCGCCGCAATAGTGGCTGTGGCCAGGGGGTAAGGCAGCGAGCGCGCAAGCCCCGCCCCTTTCCTTTGTGATGTCGCCCCCGCGCCCCCCGCGCCCCCGCGCCACCCGCTCTGCTGACCGAGTAACCGCCAGTCTATGCGCACGCGCCGCTGCTTTCGTATTGCGTAATCATTCCCGTTTACCAAATTCGCGTAAAGTGCATTTCCTAGTGTTAGGTACCTACCTAGTGTGTAGTGTAATAATGTCGTCGCAGTATTCTAATGAAGAATGTTGGAAAATGGTTCGTGCTTACGCGCTATCAAATGATCGTGTGCGAGCTGCAGTCAATTTGTACAGAGAAATGTACCCAGTGCATGAGGAACTTGGGGTTAACGACCACGAACATAGAGTGAATATTTGTCTAATTTAAACAAAAACATTTTATTCACCGACGAAGCCACATTCACAAGAATGGGGATTTTTAATGTGCATGACGTGCATTGGTGGAGCAACGAAAATCCCTACGTAACGTGACAGGACGCTTATCAACATCGCTTCAGTGTAAATGTGTGGGCAGATATTTTAAATAACAATTTAATAGGCCCTTATTTTATTGATGGACGATTTGACAGTGTATCATATTTAAACATTTTAAATAATGTAGTGAGTGAGATGCTGGAAGATGTGCCATTAAATATCTACCGGGACTTGTACTACCAACATGACGGAGCGCCCGCGCACTATCAGGTGCGCGTACGTGAGTACCTAACATTACATACATTTTGGTGACAAGTGGATAGGTCGTGGCGGGCCCGTGCCATGGCCCGCACGCTCGCCAGATCTCACTCCGTCAAATTAATCGTCGTAAATACTCAAATTATTAACCGTTGTAAATCGGTGTGATTACATTTTTTAAATACGCCAAAAATACGATAGTGCGTCACGTCATATGAAATTTTACATTGCAGAATGTTTATAGTTTGATGTACCTAGATATTTTTGCCTGTCCTAAGCCAGATTTAAAGTATGAAGGGAAAATACATTCATACCTACGTCGGCGTCGGTCATTGACCGCGCATATGTTCTGCGCTTATCGCAAGGTTGTTAAAACGTTGCGATGTTTTTAGGACTTTTTTGGAACGATTTTGTTCGTCATTAATGAGGGTTTTTTTTATTGTTTATACGTTTATTGGTGAAGTCTATGCATAAACTATTGGTGGTTTGAATAAGTCCGTCGTTCAAATATACATGCTGTATAAACAAGTTAATGAGGGATTTGTTACTTAAGTCATTAATCAATCAAATACAAAAAAAAGTCAATAGTAAAATAAAATTTCAAAACCGTTTTAGCGCTTATGACTTTTTGATGAGTCTATATCCAATTGCATGCAAAGGCTGGTGGCTCAGGTTAAGCGTATTGGTAATCGTGTCTGAAAGGTAGTAGGTACAAGTACCTACATGCCAAGAGGCATCGGTAAACAGAGGATTTTAAATTATACCGCTTTAGTTATCTATGTTTTCACGCAAATTTTATTGTTTTTGTTTAAACAAAAACCCCGCGCCGAATCCTTCAAATCAAAAGAAGATTTGGTGGTTTCCAACCTAAGGATTACCCGGCGGACGCTTACCGACACCTCACCATTTCTTGTCTGTAGGTGTCTCAGCAACGGTAGCCAGGGCACCGCCACCAACATGCGCACGTTGCGGTGCCCCGGGCGGCTGCGCCTTTGTTGTCATTTTTGATATTTTTTATATGTGAAATTGTGTTTATTATTGTATAGTTTTTGTGTTTTTAGTTTTTAAGTGCACACCCTATTTTTATAAGTTCCTATGTCCTTACCAAGCAGCAATGTACAAGAGAGTTTATGCCAACCTTCCTCAAACGTCCTGGAGAGGTGTCCTCTGTGCAACCAGGTATGGTTTTTAAAGATAAGTGGGGTCTGAGTGTGCATATTTTCCAATATTCTTAATGGTCTCAGAAATTAACCCTTATACAACACCGCAATCTGTCCCACTTTGGGATGCTCTAACAAAATTAAAAAAATCTACTCCGGTCGTAAAGCGAGTTCCTCGTGTTGCGAGACCACTTGTGGCCCAGCATTTAGCGGGATACATTCGCCTTGCTGCCCGAGAGAATTCGCTAAGTACCTGGGGACGTCTCCTCACCTTCCCCTACAGGTTATTGCTTATAAATAAGAATTTGGCTTCTAAAAGTCTTTAATCACCCAAATTAAAGATAACTGCTGTTTCGGTATATAATTTTGACTCCAAATTTCCGCCACAAGGTTTTACCTCTTCCAAAGGTTTTTCCTACTTGGTTACAAGCAAGTTAGAGGAAGGTGAGAAGAAGGAGGCGGCACCTTGCTCCCCAGAAACTTTTGTAGTTCTAGGGATGTATCCTTGCATCCCTGCGCCTGACCTTTCCTTTCCTGACCCCCTGACCCGGACTTACATGCTCTCATCATTACAGGTCGGGAGGTTATCACAGCCCTTGGCTCCTATAGGAGCGGCTGTATTGGTGAACTCGACGGTCTGAGCCCACAGCATTTAAAAGATCTGATGAGTTCGGGCGCCAGGGAAGCGAGTGAGACGCTATTGAAGGAGCTTACGGTTTTGAGCCAATTGGGGTCTAAACTCTTGGACCGTGAGGCCCAAATGCCAAGTCGCTTCATAAAGATCTTGCAAAGCGACTTGTTGACACTTCTCGTGACCAAGGGCTGGTTTTTACCACGCACAGAGGATAAGCTTGCCATCCAACGTGGGAATGCCATCAGCCTTTTGGGGCACACTCCCGGCCGGCAATGATGCGGACGAATTTTTGGATGCAATATTTTAAGCTTTTTTGTAGATAATATTTATATGTTTGTAAATATTTATATTTTGGTTTTTTAGTACAAATGTACACAGTATATGTATATAAAAAGAACTGATATAAACTGTAAAACAGGAGTTTTGTATTGTAAATTCTCGACTCAAATATAAAAATTAATTACGAGTAGCATAACGTACCTACTGATTGCACATGCCCTTTCGCTTTAATATAGCTGCTTGGCTATACCTGAAATTATTCCATACGCCGTCGGTTAGAACCTTCATTGACAATTCAGCTTTCCTATGAAAAAAAAAAAACACTTTCGAATCTGTATGCCTGTTTAAAGTCTACGGAGCCACATACAGACAAAAATCCCTCTTTTTGTGTCGGGGATAACTAGGACATACACTGAGGAACAGGTAATATATTTTTTCACAAACATTGAATACAACTTCTTTTTAATGATCAAGCACAAATTATAATAAAACAGTTTTGAGCTCTGCCTCAATATAAATGTCAGTGTCACAGAAGACAATCTTGTGTACTGCAGAAAATCATTATCTAAAGGTTTTGTTAATGTAAAAAAAACATTGTTTTTTGATGTATATGTTTGTCGGTTATATTCTTATAGGTTGAGAATGCTGATAATGAGGCCCAAGAAAGTGATTTTGGGCTTGTTTCCAATCTTAGAATGGTGGAAAACTTATACGTTAGAAAGTGCCATTGGGGATGTTATAGCCGGTGTAACTATCGCACTTACATTGATACCACAGTCTATGGCGTACGCAGCGCTCGCCGGGCTTGCACCTCAGGTACTGTGACTATGTATTTATTTTCTAGTTTGAGTTCATATGTATAAACCATCGAATATAAAATTTAGGTTATGTTTAATGTTTGTTGAATTCTTTGTACAATTAAGTGAAACACAACAATAAAATAATTTTGGCACTCATGGATAAGTACTTTTGTAAAATAATTTACTTTTAATTGTTATTTGATTAGTATTACCTACAAACATTAAGAGGTATGAGCTAGAAGACAAGCAATCACCAATTTCATTTCTGTATTAAATCATAATCCAATTAAATATTGTATAAGCCACTTAGGTAGAATAATTTGAATGGTCTGAATGGCTCAACTCCTCTGTTCCTGAAACAATCATAGTTTTATTACAAAATATGGTTCGTTTATAAATTCTGAAAAGGCTCGACTTTTATAATTTGATTGACCTCCTAATTGTTCATGTTATGTTACCATTATTTATCCTAACGAAATCTATGTAATAGGTCGGGGAAAAAGTCTTTTCGCATTATAGTATTAACTTGTAATAAAATCTTTCTCTCTCTAATAAAATTAGAATTTGGAATTACGTTCTTTAAAATTTTAACTTTCAATTATACCAAATCCAGCCAGATACAAATACTATAGCTAAAAAGATTTTATTACAAGTTCATACATACTATAATGCGAAAAAACTTTTCCCCCAACCTATTATATGTATTCTGATGCTGACCTTTAATCTCTCTGATAAGTATTTGTTCCGTATAACTATAGTTTATTATACTTATTTTTTCAGTATGGCCTGTATGCCTCATTTATGGCACCTTTTGTATACGCTTTGATGGGAACATGTCCGCAGATAAACATGGGGCCTTCGGCGCTTTTATCACTTCTCACATATACCTACACTCATGGTACCAACGCCGATTTTGGAATCTTTCTAGGTTTTCTTGCTGGTATCACCCATCTGATAGCTGGAGTTTCAGGAATTGGTACGTTATTGTCCAAATACGAGTATCTTTAGTTAACTGTTTAATGATAATAATGTCTCCTACCGATTACATCTATGGCAGCTAGTGTCATTAGACACCATTCATCTGCGCAGGACCCATTATAGTGTGCAAGCGTCTGCTCAAGTCAAGTGCCGTAACTGTTCCGTTTCTCTCATAGTCCTTTAGGACGGCAATCCGACATGACAGGAGACAGATCAAGCGCAGGACCTACTTTTACGGGCCTTCAAAAACACGTCAGTTTTATACTTATTTCTAAAACAGACAGAACGTTAAATACCTTTGCGTGTGTGTTTTTTTAGAATCACTCTCTCCTAGTTTCAGGGATGTAGTGGGGTATAAAATTAATGAGGTCGCATGGGCGCTTAAGTAAGATCCTATAAAGGATTTTATGCATAAATGTACATTTACAAATATTCATCAAAGCAGAAGAATCGAAATTGTAATAAATAGCTCTAAGTAAATATTTGTTATCTTTATGGGTTATACGTCATCTTAGATGAGTTAAGATGGCTGGGAAATATGTTTTTTTTTTTAAGTCTACCATAGGAAGCGTCCAAGCCTCCTTACCATAGCGAGTGTTGGGCACTTCTTACCGAAATAGAAATTATCTCATAATGTTGGGATAGATTAATTTAAAAATGACCTTTCTAAAATACCTAGCCCAATATGTGCAGCATTATGAATAAGCATTACATGTTAATTTAGTAAAAAATCAAAATTATTATTTTGATGCATTGAAAAATGAATCTCTTGTAAGGGAATTAGTGCCTCCCTTAGATTCAGTAGTAAGGATAAAGTGAATGATGCAGTATCAATCATGTATATACCTGACGAATGTGATTGTTCTAGGTTCGCTGGTTGAGTATATATCAGTGCCAGTGGTGTCAGGGTTCACGTCCGCCGCAGCCTTAACGATAGCGTCATCACAAGTTAAAGGCCTGCTCGGGCTTAGTTATGTGGCCGGCACTTTCGTAAAAAGTTGGCGCAATTTTTTCGGAGTCGTGCACAAAACTCGGTTAATGGATTCTGTACTCAGTATTGGGTGCTGCACCACGTTACTTACATTAAAGGTACATATGTATTTAATTTTTAATGAAAGTGTTTTTTAATTGCTCTATGTCTCATTATTTGAGTACCTTTAAAACTATTGAGATATTTACTTGCTTACTTGGTAATAAAAAATAGAATTGCACGTATACTGTTTATCTACACCACTCGGGTATAGATAATAAATTAAGTAGATCCTAGTTAGTTTATTCTTAAGTAAGAATACCGTTGGTCCTAATCCACGTGCCTACATGTTAAATTTGAGACTAAAACAGTATTATCTAGCACCAAAATATAGAGCTACCGAGAAATCCCTCTGGCAACCGGCTTTATAATCTTCAACCTTTTGTTTTTTCTGAAAACAAATGTTGCTTGTTACTCTAAAGCTCACATTTATAAACGGTCGCGTTGCTAAATATTCTCTTGTATCGCAATAAATATGTTTACAAGGCTTTTTCGTGTCAATTCAAAGAGTTACCTCAGTATTAGGTACACTGTCTTGTATTGTTGACGAAACACAAAATTTGAGTAATACCTTTGTGAACATCATAGCTTTGGATTTTAATTTACGAAGGAAAAACAATAGCTTTCGAAGTAAGCAGTATTTAATTAGCGATAGATTATTTGTATCTCTTTTAATTCACGGGCTAACTTCAAGGGAAGAAACCCGGTCCTTTTTAAAGGCTTACACGGGGACACAGGTCCAACATGCAGAGGCCTTGTTGAGAACTTTATTCTAAAATGTATTAGGGGCATCTACCAAGGGCCATCCACCGCTGCTCTATAGAAGAACAGACATGGACGGCCCAAGGTAGCTACAAGACTATTGTAAATTATGGAGATTTAACTAATTTGGGCTATTGTTAGGATTTGTTAAATGTAATTATTTCTTTCACTATGGAAAACTATGGCAACTGCCTTTAAATACATGGTAATGCAATTAAATTGGCAGACGGTGACTCGCTGGCTCAAAGATGGGCCCCCTATTATACCACCACGATAGGCAGCACGTGGGCAAGATAAGAGATAGATTATTATTATTATTTCAAAGCAACAATACCAGAAATAATTACGTAGAAATAAAGAGTTATAAATACTATTCCAATTCAAAGTAAATCTACTGTATTGTGTGTGCTCACATACCCACTAGGTATATGTCAAAGTTTCCTAAGAGCAGAATGTAGACTTACAAATGTAACTAACACTCGCTTTCACTGAGAAAAACATCTAATAGATATTATTGTTGGTTTTAAACCGATTATCGAAAAATTCATACTTAAAACGTTATAACGGTTTAAGTATGAATCCCGCCGCCGCGTCAGCTCATGATTAAGGACTCCGGTTGGGTCCGAAACTAGTCGGGCTATCCCGATAAATACGCGTGAGTAAACCGTTATAACGTTTCTGGTCTTTCTGTTATATAAGGTAATTAAATAACTCTACAACAAGTTATATAATACATGATAAATTACACAAATAACTTATTCCACGTTAATAATAATGTTGATTTTAAAGAGTAGAAAAATATTTGGTGTATTCAAGAAATGAATGATCGCAGGTATTCCAATTAAAGTCAAATTGAATCATAATTTATTCAGCACGTTGTTCGTAACTTTGAAACACAGGCAAGATCTCCTATTGACTGGGATTAATACATAATTTACTTCAGACATACTCCGACCGTAGTTTACTTTGGAACTAATTTTCACAGCTGCCAAGATTACTTGTATAATCCTATAACAGTTTGCGATATAAATATATATATATATGCAAGTTTTTACCTACCAGGACAAATAAAGCTTGTGACAGAAAAGTGCACAGATTCAATACGGTCAATCTGGGTAACTTTGAATAGCGGTCTAACTTTGAACAAAATGTGAAAAAGATTTATTATTTTATTACATGAAATTTGTTGGCGTTACAATATTGTTCCTGCGTAAAACAGATGGCAAAAATTGTGCTTTTTTTAAAGTTACGAAAAAAAGTACCTGTCAATGTTATAATTTGGTAGATTCCCGCGTTTTTTCATGGTGAAGTTGTTACAAGTTGTTACTCTGTTTTGAAATCGCAATATAACGTCGTCCTTGAGTCAGGTCAACACCAAGTTGACTATAGTATTTATATGTCACGATTAATGTCATATCAATAGATTGGGATTTTTATGATTATAATATGTTGGGTATTTAATTTTACCCAGATATTAAAAAAAATATTCAAAGTTACCCAAAAATCAGGATAACTTTGAATTTGAGTTCAAAGGCAAATTCTGGATAGTTTTGTTTTCCCTGTAAATTTATTGCGGAATAAAACACTATTTATTTAATAAAAATAAGGATAATAAAAATAAAACTACTTGTAATATCACGAATATTGCAAAAAAAATTGAAAGTTACCCAAATTGACTATAAGTCAGTGTAATTTTCTTATTTGACTTACGCTCTCGGTTCGTAAACAGATGTTTTCTATTTCAGACTATAAAAGAACATATTAAAGTAAATACAGAAGGACTCAATGAAAGACAACATCGTAGAGCTGTTATAATAAATAGATTTCTGTGGTTTGTCGGTGTGTCCAGAAATGCAACAGTAGTGACTGTGGCTACTGTTACAGCCTTCTGCGTGTACAAAGATATAAAAACCCCGTTTCTTCTTACTGGTAAGCTATTTTACAATTGTATACATGAGTACTTATATGCATGCCTGCTTGTTGCAACTTATACTAACCGAAAGCTAACAAAAGAATATGATTTTAGGTTACAGCTAAGAGAGGACTATATTGTGTACATGTCAAAGAAGAGTCACAATCTCATTTAAGTAGCATGTCAGGATATACATATTTCATGTTAATTGTACAACATTTACTTTTGGATATTATTTCCTACTAGAAATAATACATTCAGATTATAGAGAATGCGTTCCATTAGAAATAATTGTTCTACATTTGTACTTGTTTAGAAAAAGTTTCTACTAACAATGATTTAGGAATACTAAAACAATTTTCTTTTGGTCTTGCTATTATCTAAGTTCACTGAATGTCTTCTAATGGTAATCAGTCTGGTCTCTGGAAAATATACGGCCTAAACTTTCCCCGTCTAAATAAACGTCAGTTCTAGTCAGTTCTAGTCTTACAACTAATCGTCGCGGTCGTACAGATAAAGTGCACATATACATGTTCCTTTTAGTTTAAGCAGTATTTACTTGTCCTTGAAGCACAGATATGGATATAATATTAAATTACAATTTTATTCTGGGTTTCTAACTGCTAACTGTATAAGCTGCGTGCTTGTGTGCTTTGGGGCCAAAGTGATCAGGGAGCTGCGGTGTTGCGGTTTCACAGTTTCACAGCTTCTGGAGCGCACTGGGCATGTTCTCAGACGCACTGATGGCTTTGATGCTCTATGGTGTAAAAAGACCACGTTTCGACAGGCCTGTTGGTCTGACAAGCAATATCCAATCGCGCCGCTGACGTCTCAGGCGTCGACGAAATGACCTGCGGCCACCGTGAGGTCGGGCCTGCGGGTGGCAGGGAGGGCACCCTGTCACCCGATCAGCTGACAGGCCAAGAAGAAAACGGACGCATCGTCCTGCGCTTCCTTTCTTACGGGTAGTAAGGAGTAGGCTCTTTACACCTACCCCTTTATAGAAGGAGTCCAGCAGGACTAAGGCTTGCCAGAGTCGCGCAGGGCATGCGCGAGTGATCCCGCGACTCTGGCTTTGGCAATAGAAGGGGCCCGGGGTGTTTTTGGTCGGTGTGAGTCCGACATATCCCCATGCCGTGCCCTCGACGTGGGTTGAAATCATTAGATTTTCACCCCGGAAAAAAAGGCCTGTTGGTCTAGTGGTTAGTGACCCTGACTGCTAAGCCGCAGGTCGTGGGTTCGATTCCCACCCTGTGTCTGGGTGTAATTTATCTATTATATGTAATATGTATATATTTAGAAAAATATAAGTATGTTTATCAGCGGTGTGATTACCATAACACAAGCTCTGCTTGGCTTGGGATCAGATGGCCGTGTGTGGATATTGTCCCAAGATATTTATTTATTTATGTCAATCATTCGTGGAAGTCGCATCGTTCTGATCTCCATAGTAAATTAATATGATCGTCCTCTTAATTTAGCGTAGGGGATAAAGCACCTGCTCTTTTCCATTTTACTCGTGTACTAAATTATATTTTTTATTTTTTTCACCTCTACGTAAGATTATACAATAATGTGGATCCTTAAAGCGCACATAAACATTTTAATTTTAATAATTCTGTATCATTGTCTTTTTTTGCCCTATGCGTTTACTACAAGCTGTTGCGTTGTTATACACCGTCTTTCTTTAACTATAGCAAAAGTCTTGCCTTGAGAGTTCCTAGTGCAGGTTCTAGTATCCTACTACCACGTTTTGAAGTAACATTCGTTGTAGAAACAACAGCGCAGAACACGTCTTTCTTTCACGATTGCAATCATATTGCTTTATGAGGTGGTGGTTGACGTGCTGACCCGTGTCATGATATCATCTTGCCCTTGTAGGTGTCATAACACCCGGCTTGCCTGCCGTACGTCCACCACCGTTCCAGACATCCATCGGCAACACAACCTACTCAGCTATTGATATGATGAAACATCTTGGATCAGGTCTCATTGTTGTACCTGCTATTGGTATTCTGGCGAACGTCGCTATTGTTAAGGCTTTTGGTAAGTACCTGTTATTTATTGAATTCATTATTTAATTATGATTACATCTGTCAATTAATAATAATGTGATTTTTTTGTAATTATTGTGTCGTTACTATTTATTGATTGACAAATTTTATTTGACTACATGGAGAGACGAGTAGTATATATCACCACACTAATAACCATGTGTGGTTATATTTTGATAATACTTATGCAAAAAAGAAACCTAAGTACCAATAAAAAGTTAGCTTATGCTATTTCGTAACAAACATTTCACGTTTCGTGATCGGGACACGCTCTCTAGAATTGTTTTGAAGTTTAAAGCGCTCTCAACATCCATTTAACATGAGTTTGATACTCATAAGTTTTGATAGTTTTCTTACATTCAATGTTTTGACAAGTTTGAGACAGTAAAGACTTCGTCACATGTGCCAATAGCTGTGTAAGTATGTGGATTATAGGTGTTGTGCATTAAAATACAAACAGGGTTTAAAAGATAGTTTATGTAATATTATAATTTAATGTCTGCTGGGTGTACTGATTATGATTTATTACGTGCAGGGTTTTATATTACTAGAGTATAATATTATTAGTTATTGACAATAAGGGCTTACGTGTAAAACAATTTAAAAATATAGGATGCGTAATTAAGTTATTGAACTAAAGTTCTACTTAACAGAGAAAGCTGATAAGTGAGCAAACTTTTTACAGTATAAGGGATGCATATAAACAAAGTATTTAATGAAACTAAAGTAAGGAAATTGTGTGTAAACAAAAAAAAAGTGTTTTCGATTAGAACTGTTATCTAGGGTCAAAAACGTATTAACACTGAAGACTTAATGGTGTACATTGGCTACGCTTTTAAGCAGCATGTGAAAATGTTCTACGTAGTAACTTTTTAGTACCTACGTTTTTATTCTTCTATTGTATATCTACATGTGTCATAAATATATTGTATTTAAATAAAGGTTATACCTAAACAGCGGTATCAGACACTTCAAACCTCTTAAACTGATTAATAAAAGTTATTCGATTGTGTTTCAGCTAAAGGGAAAAAGGTGAATGCTAAACAAGAAATCCTTGCATTAGGTGTATGTAACGTGATCAGCTCATTCTTCCAATCTATGTTAGTAAATGGATCGTTCTCAAGAAGTGCTGTGAGCAACGCTTCAGGAGTCAGGACGCCTGGATCAGGGATCTATACGGGTATGTAATTTTTTAATATTTATTTGAAATGGGTTATCTGGCGACATTAGTGCAACACGGCGGCCTAAGCAAAGATATCGGACGATATTTTCGACAAGTACGGTAAAAAAATATTGTATTACTTTGTGTACGTTCAATGATGATAATGTTCAACCTACATGAAACGTATTTGAATTGAATTGCCTATCTTCCTTAGAAAGAAGCTTGTTTAACCAACCCTTCATATTGAAGTCGAAACAAGAGTTAGCAATTTTAAAGTCAATATCATCTCATATTAAATGCATTTTAAAAGGTCATATTCTGACATTATTTATTACTAGCTGATCCGTGCCCACTTCGGTGGTTGGTGGTGGTAAAATACCAATATCGAGTTAAATATAGCATGAGACACACTTAAATATTTCGGCTTTCTGTTGGTAAAAGAAACGGATTTCTGAAATCGCTTAAGTAGATTCTGAGATTCTATAATGTAACAAATTTTCACCTCTTTATAACATTAGTATTGGTGATATTTTAATTTGTTAGCAACATTAAAGCATTTCCAGGTTATTATGATAGAAATCAACAACTGCTACAATCTATTTGACTCTTTATCTATTTCTCCGAATCAATTTACTTAGTGACAATTTGTCAGCAGTTAACATAATGTTTTGACGATTGTAGGCGGGACCACTTGTCTCTCTGATGGAGCTTTTCCGTGTTTGGTGGCCTCTCGAGACAGCTTTAAGTGTAGCAGTCAACTTTAATGTCCTGAAAACATCTTATAGATGGGCTCTATATTTCATTTGCGCTCTGGTTTTAAAATGGAGTGGTTGACAAAATTTTCTCGGAATACCGTTCATTGTTCCAAAAGGTTTAACAAAGTTGTCATCTTATGTATTGTTCTTGTAACTCTTAGCATTGATTGCAGAAACAGTAAATTGTTTTGAAACGAATGATTTCTACTCTCTTAGTCATCTAATTAATTATAGTCATAAAACAATATCACGTGTCAGTGTTTGTTCAAATTGCAGTTTTCCGACGCAGCGTGACTGACTTTTAACAAATATTGTGTGTCAGTAGTAGGACTAAGAATAGGAAAGACAGCCTATTCTTGCGTTGTAAACTATCTTCCAAGGTATAATTAAGATCATAAAAGGCAAAGAACCTTTCAGGATCAGGTAGAAAGAAAAATCTTTTTAAGGACAAATTGCAAAAACTATATTAAAAGAGGAGTCCCTATTAAATTGATATACACGTAAAACCGTTGACTTTGTTACGGTATTTTAACTGAAGATAAATTTTAAAGCAATACAAATGATAATAATCACGGAAAGAAAAACGATTTTATTAGCATTTTTTCAGTTCCGTCTTTTGTCTTCACAAAGACAACAGTTGGTTTATCTTAACTATTTTACATCATTGCATTTTATTAGTATCTATTTTCTTTTGTGTCATTGTTGCGAATTTGGTTGCCAGTAACAATTTGTATGCATAATTCCAAAATTACTTATGAGTACTTATAACACATATTATTACACCAAGTAGATAATTCTTTCTTATTTTTTTTAATTCAGATTGCTTTTAAAAGTTGAGTTGAGTATCGGTTAGATACTCTACTCAACTTTTACATCTAACTAAAAAACAAGAACAATAAGAACGAAAATTATCTCATGTGATATCTATACATATAATAAATCTGTAGAAAAATCATTTTTGTACATTGAAGAAATTGAAATAAAAAATAGCCAGGCTGTGAAAAGATAAATAACAGAACCCATTTTCATCATTTTTGAAATTTTTGTCTGTTTGTCTGTTTATCTGTTTGTCTGTTTGTCTGTTTGTTTGTGCGCGCATCACGTAAAATCTACGAACTCAATGCAGACAATGTTTATACACAAGAATTATACGCAACTTGAGGTATAACTTAGTCTTTGTTTGATCGAAATCGGTTCACTATACCAAAAGATATGATTAATTTAGTGAATTCAAGAAGTAAAATAATTACGTTACGCAATTCAGTAAAGTACTTGCAACGACATCTTAAGACAAAAAATAGAACTAATTTTGATTGTTAAATTGCAAATCCGATAGATGGCGTTGTGCAAATTTCGTCATTTTCTGAATCGCGGTGTTAAGATTTGACACCATTATATTATTGCTAAAGGTCGGGCTAACATAAATACTATATATTATTGTGTTATCCTATACGGGGGGTGATCAACCACGAATTTTCGCAACTTTTCTACTGTCACCATAGCTGTGTACAAGTCACCATAGCGACCAAAATACTGTTGCTATGGTTTTATGTTTTTACATTAATATACAATGTATTAACATGTTATTTGGCTGACTACATAGCAATCAAAATAACCGGGTTGGGGAATTACGAGCTTCGTATTTTTTCACTTCAAGTTCAAATCTCATTTCGACATACAATTTTTGAATTTATATTTCAATAATTTTTGAATAAAAATTTTACTAAACAAACATTTACTTTCCTTCTATCGTTTTTGATAGTACAAAAGTATTGTATGAAGCACCTGGCTTTTTTAACATAAAATTGTTTTTCAAAATAATTTTACACGGTATCTACTTACTCTTTAAGCTACGACAGTCTCATCCTATTTAGATGTAGCTGTGGATATTTACTGAAATGACAGAAAACTAACTACCAAAACAAAAAAAAATAGTTTGGACGGTAAATGATATACTTACTATATTACTAGCTGTTGACTGCAATTTTGTTGTGTGTTACGCGTGGTTTTGAAGATTTGATAGTACTTATACACTACTACCATTGTGCACCGATTGCGGTGGTATAGGGTAGTTGCATTGGTAAAAGTGTGTTGATAGACTGTTATTAAATTCATTAATCTCGCGTACGAGTATGCCCCGTTCACATTCTCCCGCAAATGTTTTGTTACGTGTGCGTAACATTACCCTTCTTCAGGCTCAGTTGGCTCAGCTCAAACTACCATAATTAGAAACTTGAAACATTGATAACCATATAACACTAAGAAGGGATTTTTGAAAATTTGTCCGTCAAGGAGTAGAAAGAAAACGAAATAGAAGATCGGTGCCCGGAATAATCTGCTAGGCCCGCATACATCCACCAGATTGGGAGCGGCGTCGGATGTACGCCGCACCACAGTGCATAGCGCTCAACAAAACGTATCGAATAATATCTGGCTGTTTAAAACCAACCCTGCTCAATAAGTTCTCCCTTTGGTTAGCATTGCTCTACCTGACGTTAGAAGAGAAGTCGCATGCGCGCTCGCAAAAGACGTCGAGGAATCAGACACACGACATCGGACATCCCCTATGTAATACCAAAGCTTACACCCGAATAGACTTAAGAGCCAAAAGAGCTTCCTCCGATGTTCACTGGCTACAAACGAAACTCCAACTCAAACTCGGTGCAAGATCTGGGCAGATCAGCATCTACCACCTGTCACTTATGTCCTATCTCAGAAACGTCTGCCGCCAGGAATTCTTTGCAGTGGCCTGTTTGGAAAGCATTCAACCGTCTGAGAATCCAAGTAGGTCGCTGCAAACAAAATATGGCAATTTTGGGTATACAGACCTCTCTAACATCCAGTTAGAATGCGTCATTTCCGTACAGACGATGTCACACCACCAATAGTGACGAAAATGTCTGCACACTTGCAATTCAGAGGATCTAATATTCACCAAATACTACGTACAATTGACACGAAAAGAAAAAGAAGAAGATTTTTCTAATTAAACACAAAAATAGAGAAGAAACGGCGTACCAAACTCCACAACATAATTCAATATTATTTTTAGTGTTTCCAGAGGGTATTAGTTTGCTGTAACCAAGGATAGTTGGTATGCCGTCATCGAATTCTGCAAAGAAGTGATGACGCGCAACAAAAAACCGTAGAAAGAACACGGGAAGCCTCATCTGACCGCTCGATCCGTGCCCAGCGAGCAACAAATAGAAGAAAGACCAAATTTATTCTCCTCAAACCACCATAAATAGCCTACGCAGGTAGGCTAGGGGAAGTCTACTGTACTGTATAAAGGCAAAGACGGCATGCACGGTGCTTTCGCGCGCCTCTTAATGAGCGCTGGGGAAAACGGACTCTACGTCAATAAAGAAACTCCCGTTAAAAAGATCTCTCCCGTCAGGGTTCGCGGTAGTTTGCGAAAGTGCTCCCGTGGCTCCTGACAATAGGGAACGGAGATGCACTCAGGTGGTTTTAGCCAGTTAGAATCCGGCACACTTCTTCCCCATCGCCCGTTTTCAAGTCCTTCAATCCAAATTGTCAAATCAGTGTAAGATAGTGGCCACAGCAACAATATAATGCGACCTTTCATCATATGAATGTTGGACTAACCTTTAAAACTAGCAGTGTTAACAGTCAAGTAATATGTTTGTAAGACTAAAGGTTATGAGTTAGTCACAGAGACAGTTAAGAAATAATTTTGAAACAGAACTGGATTAAGGAGCTTGCATTAAACTTTATTTAGCTTTACTTTTTGTACAGCCCTACACATCTTCAATTTACCTAATCTTCAATACCACGCAGTCAAAGTCACGGGCAACAGCTATTTCTATTTTAAATAATTTAGGTACTATAATCTCCTTTATATGTGCTTTCGAAATTTTTAGTAATAACAAGTAGTTTTAAAAATCTATTTTGAAGAGCTTCCAGTTTATCTCAGTGAGTTTTGAATGTTAACCTATAGCTGTGACATAAAAAAAACTCTTAAAATATTAATAGGAACTTTGAAACTTAGGTAGTACATTTTTTACTTAATAATATTCTTAGTTCGTCATCTATTTTCACACCAAGGTATATGTATATAGCCTACTCTTATCTAAATGACGCTGTTTTGTTTCGACAACCACGCGAACGAAGTCGCGGGCACATCTAGTAACTAATATACCTTTAATAACATGCATTGTTTTTCGAGGTCAATGTAACACATCTACTGTAATGATTTTGGCATTTCAGTACCTAAGAAACTACCTAACTAATACATAGGTAATACGAAACCGTCTCACTTTTATTTTCATAGTTCTTGAAGGACATTATTTTCTTTGAATTTTCACGATTAACCTTAAAGGTCAAGTCTTACGACGGCAAACAAAAAAGTTTAGGGACATCTAAATTACAATCGATAAAATGAGAAAATTAGGTAGTAACTACATAAAGATAGTAGGAGCTCTTTAGACACATAAATAGTACCTAGTATTATTAGTATTAGTACTAGTATTAGTACAAGTATTAGTACTAGTATTAGTACATAGTATTACTAGGTATCTTGATGAGCGTCGGTTTATCTATCTATATATATAAAAATGAAACCCGTTTTCCTTGGTCACGGCATCACGCGTGAATGGCTGGACCGATTTCACTAATTCTTTTTTTGTTGTATTTGTTATTATTAGGAGAAGGTTCTTACGGAAAAAAATATTAAGAAAAGACCTTGGTTTTTTTGTCCCTTTACCACGCGGGCGAAGCCGCGGGCAGAAGCTAGTCATTTATAATACCAATGCGACTACGGTTACTGTAACTTGGTTGAAAAGTCAATTTAAGCTATTAAAAGTAATACATATTGCTACGATACATATTGATATGGAATTAAAGGTACAAGAATTAATTTCGTACCTTTAATTCCATATCAAGTTGGGGCAAAAAAAATATTTTAAAAATGTGTCGTTAAAATAAAACATCAATACAACGGAAAAACAGTAAACTCCTTGCGTTTTATATTTACTCGCCGTAAACCAGCTTAAAGCAACGTTCAACTCGACGTTTAAAACTTTTGCACGTCGACGTGATAGAACGTTATATCATGAGGCAAATTTTAAAGCAGTATTTTAGCACACATGTTGAAGTATTTGGTCCGTTTTGCTAAAAAACTTTTTCTTTGTCATATACGGAGTCACACTGACCCTACTTAATTCACACGTCAAAATTGCTGTCAAGTAGAGTTATAAAAATAATTATCAATCTCTGTTGGCATAAAAGTGATGTTCCCTGTTAACATTACTGAAAAACTAAAATGTAGCATATATGCAGCAAGTAAATACAAATTAAACGAACAGAAAAATAATATAGTCCAACTAGATATCATAGAAATTTAACGAGTTATTTACTTAGTTGCAAAATTATAAAAAAAAAACGGTTTAATTTAGCTGAAATGCCAACGCTTCGGACATTATTATCTTTATTAGTAAAACGGATTCATTTGCATTAAGTACTTTGCAAACATAAAATATGTTTTCGGTCTTCACTAGATATGCAAATAAGGAGTTCGGCCAATGAAAATACAGGCAGCGGTAAATGTCGACCCTTTTAAACCGACCAATGAGTACATATATGTATACCTATATGAATGTATCATTTTGGAATGGTTGATATTATATTAAAGGTCTTTAAAGGTATTCGCCTGCCTATTGCACAAAAATAGCAATTAATTCGAAAATAGATTATCATAACAAACGTTTAGGTATGTAGGTAATCAATTGTTTTACAACTGTTATAACAACAAATATATTGGACAAATCCATCTGTCGTACTTTTTTGATGAACCATTTCGTGTTTGTTTTAGTCACGTGTCCCCACGGCTGATGAAACTATCTTTTTTTTTGTCATGGTTTTAGAATTTTGGGGAAAAACCCCAGGTCAACCTTTATTAGTATGTATTTTTCGCCACGTTGAAGAACTACCGATTAGTGCTAGCAACCTTTTTTAACCACGACTTTGAAACAAAATGAATATATGGAGCTAAGTATATTCAAAAGGTTGTCGAAGTATTTCACACTATGAAAGCGTCGACTGTCGCATTAACAACTTCAATACTAATGCGTACAAAGATATTGAGTATAAAACACATACCCTGTAGCCAAATCCTCGGGGAAAATATCTCATTTCGATGAAGTTTGAACAAAAATACATTGTATCCAACAACGACACATATTTATTTTGGCACTTTGTACTAGAAAGCTTGAAGTTTCCTTTGTAGTCTTTTGTGTATACAATTTGTATTAGTATTTTTTTATTATATTGATTCGAAATCGATACTCTACGATTTCGTGTGTTGAGCATCTGGCTCCGCCTCTCCGAGGTCAAACGTCGTGTGTCGCATTATGTCATCCTGCAAACTTGGTCTGTTTCGACTTTACATTATTCAGGGTCTTCCCAATGAATATTTACTCGCCCCAATTGAATCTCAATAGAGTTTTGTTAGTCCGACATTAACATTGCGGTTTGGATTATTTGGAAAATCAGAGTAATCCAACTTTCGGAAACCGTTTGTTTTAGTTGAACGTGCGTTAAGATTTTTTTAAGTCAAATAGTGTAATGTTCGCCGTGAGCAACAAAAAGTACAATTAAACAATCTGGTCTTGCCTAGACGGTGTTTGGTTACAAGAAAATCAATTATTTTACACAGACGGCTTTGAGCAATGTTCTTTTAAATCAGTTGTGGGAATATTGACTGTGACATATATTTTAATTTTCTTTTGTTCAATTTAAATACCTATGGAACTATTAACGAGGTTCTTTTTAATTAATTTAAACAATTTAGTATCTTAAATATAACGATGCATGTAAACAGTATTTCCATTTATTAATAATGATAATGAAGATACTATGTTTCATTTAATTGTCTAAACTTCAGGATTTTTAAATTCCTTAAAAGCTTGTCGATTTGTTAAACGAACCACAAAGCTAATTTATGGCTTTTCTTGTGTTTAAGATGTACAAAACCTCCGGCATTTAATCTAAGGATTAGTTTTAGCCGAAAAGGGGTGTTTAAAGTAAGACAAATGTAAATCCAGCTACATAAATCATTTTTACCATGTGCGACAACAGCGTAGAGGAGTTATGTAGTGGGTACTTCATAAATCTAAAAGTTTGCATCGTAGTTTACTGTCACAGCCAAGTTTCCGTGGTTTTACAATTTCAAATATACGTCTGTAATATCAGGAGGCCCCTTTATACGTCTGTCAGGTGGATTTGTGGCTCCATTGTGTTGAATGCACTCACCTTTTGGACGATTTATGCCAATACTTATGATTTTATTTTTTGGCTGCTACTTTAGTCAGGTCGATAGTGTACGGGATTTATGTGAGAGCTATGCTAGCAGGCTTGCACATTTGGAGGAATATTGTGACGTCAAAGGAAAATATCACGCTTCGTGTTTGATTTTTTGATGGTTCATTTATTTTATTTAGGAAACATTTTCAACTTTTGAAATTATTTGCGCATTATTTCACTGTACTATAGTAATTGCTCTTGTAATTCAGAAAACAGCTTGTCAGTCATTGGTTACGAGAGGAGGTAAATCAAATATCAATGCTCCTAAAAATATTTACCTATTTCTTATCTCATTTAATATCAAGAAACGAAGCTATAGGTTCTTGGCTAGCTGTTATAGCTGTAGCGCACTAATATCTAATTATAATAATAGAACTATTATTAGAACCATTTGCATGTAGAGTAGTTACCAAACTAGCAATGTTACATTATTTCTGGTACACTGTCACATCTCTTGATTGTAATCGTAATAATGGCAGCGCAATTAACGTTCGTGTTAATCTCTATATAGATCTCGTATTAATTGGGCAGACTATACAGGTGTGATGAAATAGGGACGACCGTATTTACTACCCTTGAATTATTTATCTTAATTGTAACAGCTATTTGTCGAGTAGAAATAATCTTCTTGTTCCGCGTTGATGGTATGTCGTAAATTACGTCAACCCTGTGGATTGGTGGACTGAAACTTTGTAGCTGTTGTCGTTGAAAGGATTGCCCAATCAACGTGGAAGGGACAGATGCTCAGGTTTTCACGAACGTTATGTGAATACAAATAAAGAGTCTCACTTTAAAATATTGCTAGTACACAGATCTATATACATTTATTAATTAAAACTTGATGCAATAATGGTTTTTAAGCACTTTACTAAATTTATAATGTAGAAGACTTCTTATGTAAGCAAGTACTTAGTACTTGAAGCAACTTAAAATGAATAAATAAATCTTGATGTTGCGAAATTCTAGGAAATGCACGTGCTTCTACTCTCTGATATATCCTGTAGAAGTTCTCTTTATGGTTAAAAGATGTAATAACTCACGTCGACTTCTTGGCTCGTGGGACTGCCTTAAATATTATGTCATTGCTCTCAAAGGATTTATGTAAACGGTACATGAAATTGTTTTTCAGAATATTTTTACTGCCTATCAAGTGTTTGGTTTTCTGGTTGTCAGTTTTTATAATTTTTGTTCGTTCTGTCGAAGTTTTATTCATACAAAAATATTATAAGGAAGTTATTTAAATAACTACTTATTCTTCCAGTGTCTTCCTAGTTATTTTCATATCTAATTGAGGTAAATGTCGTTTAACATACCTTTTTGTTGTAGAGATTATAGAAACCTAATGTTGCTTGATAACATCGTTTCGTGAGATGTAAGTCATTAAAAATATATAATAATTTATACATTCTGCAGGTATATTGGTGGTTTTCACTCTACTGTTTCTAACACCATATTTCTACTTCATACCACGCGCCGCATTAGCTTCGGTCATCGTGTGTGCTGTGCTACAAATGGTGGATTACGAAATCCTCAGGACACTATGGAAAATAAGTAGTAAGAATTTGTTTTACCCTTTTATAAATTAATGTATTGTAACTTAAATTTTTAGACAGTCATATAAAATTTATATCTATGTAGAGTTGACACGTGTTCTAGTGCGTAGCCTTGATATCCAGCGATTTTAATCTAAATTTATTTAAAAATAACACGAGGGATATAACTAGGTACTATTGTAATGTATTTCAGCATTAAAGGTTTTCATCGTAACTACCTTATAACACTCAGAATAATCTAAATGACGAGAAATTCAAATATTTATCTACTATGTTATTCCATTAAATTCCATTTTCGTATTCACTTAAATACTTAAACGGCCTCTTGTGATCTCACTAAGATTATAATGTTATTCCACTTGGTGGTAGTCGACAAAGTTTGTTTCGCTAAGTTAGTCATTCTGTTACCTGACTCTTTGTACCATTGGGGGTAGAACAACATGAGGCATGATGTACCTTAAATGGAATATACGGTCTGAATACAAATACACTAACTTCATCTAGATATCAAAGTGGTCGTATTGTATGAGGTTATGGTTGAATTCATAATCAATAATGATCAATAATCGAAAAAAAGGGGCTGAAAACATGGCCTGCAGGGTGATTACAAATTGTACTATTTATACTTAATTTTATTGTGACTTCACCTGATTGACAGTAACCTTTGCTGCTGACTGTCGGTACCTTATTACTTAAAATTATTATGTAAGACTAAAATTACAACTTTGTAAGGACATGATAACTACATAAGTTCAATGAATACAACTTTTAACTAGCAACATTCGCTGTGATTTTAATTGGGGAAACTCACCTAACTTTAGCCAGGATTGCATAATGATCTAGCCTAATAAATTTTAAAATATTGTTATTTTTTTGGGTTAATCACCTTGTCCTTATGTAAAGATATAATATTTACATATTTTTACGCTAATGCTGAAATGTGTAGTATACATTAACAAATATTTTTCTAGCTTTCCGTCATTACGCAATAGGAATTTGTAAACATGACACGAATTTTACTTAAGAATCTTACGGTTCTGATGAAATTAAGTTCATTAAGGTCCCGTCACACAAGTTTTTAATATAGGGGTATGCTTCGTTGTCACGCCTACAGGCTTAAACTGTTTTAATTAAAACGAGAACCCAAATGAATAGGCTTATGTGCTACGATAAAATTATTTTTGCATAATGTGCGCCTTTTACATAACTTTATACTTTTACGGCAATCATAATCATTCTTATATTGGATTTGGTAGGCGTTTTGGTTTGAGTCGGAATATCATTTTTCCCTTACTAAATACATTAATTAATACTCCACCACATAAGTAATAAAATATTCAAGATTTCAACATCTTAAGACATCTATTTACAAACTACCATATCTATACTTAAACTGCGGTATTTTCTTATTTTTAGGACCTGATATGATCACACTGCTGGGCACATTCTTCAGTTGCCTGGTTATGGGCGTGGAGGTGGGCTTGATCTGTGGAGTTTGCATCGATGCTATTTTACTGCTCTACTATAACTCTCGCCCATACCTGGACATTAAATATAATGATGTGAGTTAGTTTTACTTTAATAAATTTTACTGACATCATAGTTTTCCTTTTTTTTATTTGTCACTGTAGATTCTAAAGTGTGTCCTATGTGTCCTATTGTCCTGTGTCCTATTTTCTATAAAATAATCGGAAAAATAAATACTGCTGTCATGTCACGAACACTAACTGTTTTGAGGCAGTTACTTGGTCGATAGCATATTTGCAATAGGAGAGGCTAAAATCTTTAGTAAGTGAAGTAAGTCGGCTAATCATTGAAAGTCAATAATGTAAGGTCATGAAAACTCATAATTTTCCTCGACTCTAATTTGAACCTTTAGATATAGCCGAATGTATCAACTACGCATACGAAAATAGACTTTGTTCGGAGACGCCGTGCAACTTGGCTTAAGTTAGAATAAAATTCTATCAAATGCGATTCAAGCATGCATACTGAAAGTTTCCTCGTTACTTCTTATATTACCGGTGTGGCTCTTTATGACTTATTCACGAGACTTAAAAGGAAATTATGTGCTAATGTATGTGTTTGTTGTGTAGAAGAATTGCAAGAATTTAAATGTGTTTTTTCTTTTAACATAAATACTTTCCCTGACTTCTAGTATGAACTTTTCAAATATAACCTACTGTTCGCTGTTGTTAAAGAGAAACGTCGGTACCTGCACTATTATTCGCAGCATCAGATACACAATAGTAATACACAGGACCTCACCACACTTTTGCCTATTAAGTTCCTGTTATTAAAACACAGTATGGGTATTTTGCCTTTTTTGGGCCTTTTATACTGAAATATGAAGATAAAAACAGAGGAAGCAAGCTTGAGGAAAACATCTTTTAGTAGTTCTGTCAACGGTTTAGAGGCACTAATCTAATTTCGTTAACAGACCGGGTCTCTCCCCGCTCACTACTCGATCCACCCGATCGGCGGACTCCACTTCGCCGGCGCGGAATACATGCGGTCCAAACTGACCGCGCTACTACATCCCAAGGTGGACGATTCACCTTCACATAGGGACCAAGAAGCAGCTTCAACTGCTAATATACCAGCACCAACTCCTAAATCGACCAAATTTCTTGTGGTCCACTGCGATGAACTGTACAGAATGGATTACACTTTTTTACAGGTAAGTGTATTTTCGCATCCAATATCTTTTTTTCTATTTCATTTATTGATGAAAATAGAATAAAATGTTGACCCGGGTAAATGAGTTTAAAGTTTTTTATTAACATTGCCCACAACAGACTGGGAAAAAGACTAGCAGTCGTGAAATTCTAATGAATGCGTTAAATTAAAATAATATTTGACACATATCTGCTTGTGACTAATGACTGCAAAATTTGTACACAAAAGTGACGTCACGCCTAAGTAATTTAGCCAATTTGTGATTGTGTATTATTCATTAAACTACAGACACTTGCTGGATATCTTTTAATTTAAATTGTAAAAAAATCTAGAACATAAAACCTACACCTTTTTGAAGTCGGTATAAAAACCACATCAATACAGAAGTACCCTTTCAGCGCATGTTTAACAAAACATGTTAGGTGTAACGATCGCATAATGTTCAGTGACGGGTCACTTGCTCGTACCGTGCTGGCGCCATTTAGCTGTTCATTACGGCTAAATAGCTAGCTGATGTTTCACTAATACAGTGCCTAATGTATTTTACTCAAAATACTTTACTTTTCGTAACTTTCAAACTCATTAAAATTACCTACGTATTTATAATTTTGTGTATTTGATCGTATTTCGATCAATCAGTTGTTTCAAGCATACTTCATCGTTTTATCTAAATACAGTAACAATATTCTACAAAAAAAAAACAAGAGTATAATTTCACTAACAACAAGTTCATCTTAAATTTAATTTCTTTTATTCGAGAACAATCTACTTCCGCATCTAATAAGGGTCGAAAAGCAAATTATGACAATTGTTAATATTCCTGTTTATTTTTAATTAGTGTGTGGCCTGCGGTTATTGCCTGTTGACTGAATTAAGAAACTCATTTCATCGTAAGAATGTGCTTTAATTATTATTCGGAATCTAATTGAGGACTTGGGAAGTTTACAAATTGTAAGAGAAAATGTTAATATAATTTCCGTGTCCATTTTACATTTATCCGCAGAGTTTGTAATCTTGCTAAGTCCTTAGTAAAGATAACGCTGTCTTGTTTCTTAAACAGTATTGAAGGAATTACATTTTTTTAATAATTGTTAGCCATACATAAATAATTTGTTATGAATATCTTGCAGATGCCGTGGGCAAAAGTTAAATAAATAATAATTGTAATATTGAATAACACTTGATAAATTAATATCAATTGAGTGTTTAAAATTCCAAGGCATTAATTCCATTCAGAATAATGAATCGAATCTATCAGTTTCTAGGAATGGTAACGCTTGGGTAACTTTTCAGTTTGGGGTGATTGCTAGATACTTTACGCCTAGTAAACATTGTTCGGTTCGGCTATTTGATCCTTTTAGGGATCGCAAATGATATTATATGTCGATCTTACGGTCAAACGGATTTTTCATATTCCATTTTTGCCATATTATGATCATATCGTTCGGAAAACCTTTTAGTTTTAAGACTTTTTGGATTTCGTTACCTTAAACTCATAGTTTACCGAGGACACTGATTGTTAACTATTTAAAATTATATTTATTAAATCAGTAAACAGAGCCTATAAGTACTTAATTTGATTAGATTTTATTCTTAAAGTAGAAACACTCAACAACAAAATCTATTACTATTACAAATTTATTATTAACAAGAAATGGTTTTAAAAAATCCCCTTCTGCCTTTGACAAATAAGTCGGTATTCACTGTCTTGTAAGTAGATCTATGTAACTCTGTATTCTAGGAACAAACTACTTTAATATATTAACAACGGCTCGAAGGCTTTTCGATTCTAAAAATAGGGCTTATCGTATACAGTACGTACCTGCGATGTATTTAATTATTAGAGCGTACTTAATTAACTTAGCCGTATGTAAATAACTGAGTTATAGTCCAACAAATCTAAGAAGTACCGTTTGACGTTTCATCATTTTCAAACCGAAACAACTTTGTTCATGCGTACAATACTCAGTTTCGACAACCTTTGTCATAAAACCATGAATTTAGAAAGATTTTATTATTGTATCTAAAAATTTACAATTTTTAATATCCTAATTTAATTGGAAACTTTCAAACAAAGCAAAATAACACATATTTACATAGTAAATAATTTCTAATAGTTCTATTTTTGACCTCATTGCAAAGTCACGTAGTTAGGTCACTGCTTGTAGTGTTGTGACTCTTCAGATACACTTGTATGCGAAAAAATCGATTACATATATGAAAAATCGAATGTATTACTTTCAAATTATCAATTGACGACACGTTACTGCGCGACCGCATTATGCACTTAATACATAGGTACCCTAAAATAAATTACGACTTCGACAGAGACGTACACTTTGATAATTTCATAGATAATCAACTAGCCATTAATTTAAATGACGAAGACGATGACGATTCTAGTACTAGTAGTGTATAAATAAAATATCCTAAACATAACTTTTATTTCATTATGACAATTCAATCTCTTAAAATTCGGATGTTATAGTAATCGATCTCATAAAAATCGGATATTATAGTAATCGATTTTTTTACTCCCAACCCTATTATCCTATTTGTCATAACTGTCAAACGGTACTTCTTAGATTTGTTGGACTATAGTTTGGGAACGATGATTTACGTAGTATAGTAATTGGGATTTTAGTTGAATAACTAGTACAAAGCTAACATTTGATGTATAGTTTTAAAAATATATACTGAGTAGATTATGGTATGTTTTAAGAAACTAGTGGAACTCTGGAAACTAGTTGGAAGTTTGATCTCTGCATTTTGCGCTATCCATGTATATCCATAGCGTATGTATCCATAGCGTTAGATTTCCGCACTAGTAAATTATCCCTTAGTCTTGTGCATGTGAGGTCCATGTACGTTAACGTACCCACGATTAACATGAAATGTGTAGGGAGAGCTACAATTAATTTTCTTTTTGAATGCGTAAACAAAATTACTGTTTGTATCTGATTTTTTCTGTGCTATGATTTTACGAGCAGTACCGACTATGTGTACAAGGAAAATACTTCTATAAATTTAAGTAACTAAAACAACATTATAAATCTTAGTCAACTAAACAAGGGTGTATAAAATTAGCATCAATTTAATATTCCATCGACCACAGACCGCAACGTCAAATCACATGCAATGTTGATGTGGCAACCGCAACCCCAGTTAAAACCGGCAATAGGCGCGTAACTTGCAACAAATATTATTAATATTAATTGAAAACAACTCAAACAATACTGTTTATCGTTTAGGCCTTAAATCTGTTTTGTTCGCTATAGTTCTGACCTTCCAGTTTTTTTTATAGGAGAACGATGTAAATGTATAATGCTTTAGTGTTTCGCTTCCTTAGTAGTAGGTAGTTCCTTATTTAGTACCTAAAAAAACATTATTTAGGACTGGATAGAATGATACAAATTTGTCAGCAGTACTCATATATTTACATATAAGTAAGTACATTACTTAAATTTACAGTTTTAATGATAATATCATATTTATATTATAATACACACACGTATCTGTAATGTCACACATTTCACGAGGTTCACAGGAGCACATTTCACGAGGTTCTTAATCATAATTAAACTAAATCTATTATTAAAATGTTTAAAGAAATGAAAAACATTTTTCTTTAAATCTTTGCAAGACTTAAAACTCCTATTCATAAAGGGTAAAAGCATTGAATATTCAACACAATAAGCTGGTCCTGGGGAAAACCAATTATAGCATTTTATATGTTAATGTTTTCCCAACGTTTGATTACATAGAGATTTTATTCAGTAAGCCATTAACTTGGATTATGAAGGCAGACATCGTTTGGTATTCTGTCTATATAATCAGAGCATTACATTAACTATTTATATCACTTTATAAAAAATACATCTTATAATGCACAAGATGTTTGAGTTAGTACATTTGCGAATGAAAGGAAAACATTGTGCAATTTTAAATATGTTGTTGGATCAAAGAAAGGTTTCTGAGTAATTTTGTTGATCAGAAGTATTAATATTTTGAGTGGCTTTCAGAGCAAAGGCCCCAAACTTCAAGTGAAACTATCTTCTTTTTTTTAAGGACTCTCTTTGTTAAAGGCGTTCAGCCGGCCTACCACCACCCCTTAGTGTAATACTATCGCAGTGAAGTAAGATGGCTTAGACAGACATCTCTCGACACTATTTCCATTTCTGCATTAATTTTACTTCAAGAGTTAGTCTTAAACTCTTAATTACATCCCCCATAGAGTCATCGATTGTTAGATCAACATACCAGCGCCTTTCACACATTTCTGGAATTAGATTTATTTTTAATTTATTGTGAAAATGTATATGAATAATGCTTTGTTCCAGGATATTCAAATGTTAGTTATAGACTGGTCGCGAACCGGCCGTGTGATATGGTGCAATGCTAAGGATTCGATCAAAAATCAACTGAAGGGCGTGCTAACAAATCCCGTATTTTGTACGACAAAGGACCTGGGCAGCAATATGAGTAAGATGTTTTATTCGTAATCGTGTAATTTCGATAAGGGACCTGATAGTAGTGACTAAATGCTTGCGACATGGTTCTTTAAGCATTCGAATAATGGATAAAATAATTAAATTAATGTGCAATATAGCAGTAGAAACCTACACACTAACGTTAGCGCAGCCACTTCATCGCACATATGCTCATTGAACGCCTACGCTGGCGAAACTCTATTTTGAATAACCACAAAATATAGCTCGTATATTCTTAATACCAATTAAAAATGTTACATTTGGAAGTAATTTAGTTTTGTTTATGAATCACTAACATTACCGTTAACTAGAAAATGTAATGTATTTGATACTCCCATATTTTTAAGTTACTATTGAATAGTAACCTAATCAAAATATCAAATTTAATAGCATACAATTTGTTCTGTGTGTAATGGAATTAAGTTACCTTTTTCTTTTATGGATGCCATATATCAAATAATCATCACATTTTTAATTTATTTACATAAACGCTACTTATATGATCGCATCTAGGACTGCTAAATAGCAGTGTTCATTGTAAAGTGTAACGCTAGAAACACAGTATGAAGACAAGAACCTTTTGCCCAACTCCCATAGTATAGTCAAAAGCTACATCGCCTCATCATAATGTTATATTAGTTACCTATTACTAGCCCAGCCAAATTAGGGGTTTCACCTCGGAATGAAAGATAATAAGCTGAAAATTGGTGAGAACCTTTGTTTGGTCGCCCTAAACATTGCCTCAAAAGTCACAAGTTCTATCGTGTCCGCGTCTTAAGATATTCAAGGGCAAAGGTCACGAAAATCAATTTTTCGCGAATATCTCGGTTCCTATTGCTTAAATGATAATTATTTTCACCAATATCAAAGTTGTAGAGTATAAAATTCTCTACAACTTTTGTCTAAACTTTTTTTTTATATGATCAACCGTTTTTGAAGTAGAGCGCGACGAGAGCGCAGCGTAGTCATATTATAATAATATGAGGTAATGCAGGGTCAAGCGTGAGTTTCGGTTATTAGTACGTTGTATAAAGTCAATTATTGACAAAAAAAATATAACTTTTAAGCAATGCCCATTATTTCTGTACATAAAAGGTCGGGGAAAAAGTCTTTTCGCATTATAGTATGTATGAACCGAGATATTCGCGAAAAATTGTTTGTGACCTTTGACCTTGAATATCTTAAGACGCGGACACGATAGAACTTGTGACTTTTGAGGCAATGTTTAGGGCGACCAAACAAAGGTTCTCACCAATTTTCAGCTTATTATCTTTCATTCCGAAGTTGACCCCTTATTTTACCTAATTTGACTGGGCTATACGGTTATTAGGGAGAAGACATCGACGCTTATTGTAGTTATTTCTCAATTTATGATGTAGGATCTGTCAAACAATACTTGGATTGTTTTAACAATCAAGTGCCATTGGGTTTTGTTGATTAAAAATTTCTGTTAAGTTTCGCTTAATAACTTGATCCTATTTGTGAAACTAGCTATGCAATTAATATCTGAATTTTGGTTTCGGGACTTTCCCCCGGTTTCTGGAAGGCTGATCAATTGAATCTGTTATCAAATCAACTAATGAGATTGGTTGACCATAAAACTTACAACCGATCACAGCTAGAGCTTCACTTGAGATTTGACGATGAACATTTTTTTTTGTTGATTAGCGATTGAGAAACCAGGGAATAGTCTTCTGGATCTAAATATCTACATTTTAATTTTGAGAACCATGTCCACACAATGTCCTCAATATAAATGTAATTACAACACAAATTGCATGAAAAATGGTAAATCACAATACTGCCGTGCCATACATTAAGCTTTTTAACCCAATAATCATAACTCATTACTTTGCAGTTGAACGTGACATTGATAGTACAGTATGGTTTATTAAGCATTATTGGAATCACGCCAATCGGTGGTTTAATATGCAATCACAATAATTCGTTTGACAGACAAATTATTTTGATTGCATTCGTAAAGTATTGGGACGTTTATTTTCAATTTGCCTTGATTGTTTCAGTTGTAACCACCGAATCACAAGGGAGCTCCGAAGCGGAAGTGTAATTAGTTATTATTAGAAGTACGTGGTGTTAGGTGATAGTGCTGGGTTTTGTGACAAATTCAATGCCTTTATTGATGCTAATATTCTTGGAAACAGTAGGGTGATACGTACGATGGTGTCCGTATCACCCTACTCTTGTTGTACGGTGTGATGAACGACTCTTAAGGTCTTCCATCCATAGACTGACTACTCGAGTTGTCACACGCGCCTTCCACCCTTTTGATATTTGGAATTATCAAAGCAGTCGAAATTTTACAAACTGTGTTGAGCTTCTTATGTAAAGAATGTAAACTCTTAGGTAAAACAATATAACTTTTTCATTTACGTGGTACATACCATCAAAGCTATATTTAACATTTCTGTACGTAGAATAGAACTACCCACCTAAATGTTAAATTGCGAACGTTTGCGGTTTTTAGTAATAATTCGAATAGTTAAAACTTATTAACGAACTGTAAACATTAATAGTAAATTAGACTTCTATTTTTGTATTGTCGTGATCCCTGTTTTTTTTTTCTTTTTTCGTGGGAAGTCATCAAAAGACCTCGCCCGGTGTGGGTGCAACGGGGGGAGTGTCAGACTTTTACTGACTAAAACCCACTATGTTCCTTCTGGAGCCCTTTGGGTGCCGGGCGAGTGGTAACTCTCACGAACATCCCACAGCCCCGGCATTATCGTGATCCCTCTGCCCCACTTCGATGAAGTTGACTTCAAAGAAAGCTAGCTGTCTTACTTCTTGTTCTTACTTCAATGTGTTTGTAGTTATAGGTCGTGTAAATATGTTTTTTTTTTTTCAATAGTATGTATTCATAGTTTTAACGATATTTCAGGTTTTTAAGTATAAAAATAACAGTCAATTTCTTTGAAATTAATTAACCTTGCCGCCACCTTACTGGAATTTACTTTAATTGCAAACATTAGAATGTGGTTTTTATTCGTGATTTACGTAATGGTAACATATTGTTGTCATTTAGGTGTTTTTAGAACATGAATATAAATTACGGGTGACAATTCAATGATCAATATTGTAAGTGTAAATACATTATATTTAATTTTTCATGACTATGTAGTTTTGTAATGATATTATTCTGAAAAGGAGTTCTATTTTTAAACGCTTTTAATTACTTAATTTGGCACTTTGTTTCAGAATGTAGATTAGCAGATATCAAAATATCTCTATGTGGTTACATTTTAAGTTTATTTTAGGGTATTATAATTTAATACTGAAAATAGAAATTAAACTAAACGCATGGTTTCGTATAATTTAAGTTTTGAATAATCTGTCGATTCAATTAGTTTTAAAAATAAACTGAATTTTATGTTTTTTTAAATGATAGGAGCTTAAAATGAATATTTCATAAATAAATTTGTTTCAAAAGCAATTTGATTTATTTTAATTGAAAGTAATTTTATATGGTTTTACTGAAACAACATGTTGTAGGTAAATTATTTTGCGAGGTATATTTGTTTTTCAAATACAATCTATTATTATTTTAGTTATTGTCTAGCATTTGTATTATTAGCTTGACCCTTTAGGTAAATAAGTACTGCAGAATTTGGCAACGCTAGAACCTGACCAAACAAAAATGAACGGCTACACGGAAGATGATTACATTATTTAAAGAATATGTTATTTCATACAAAGTAAAACATCTTTTGTGTAAAATACTTAAACTATAATTTTACTTTTCAAACTAATTCCGAACACTTCTAAACAAAACTGCACTTTGCATGATGTTCTAAAAATACCACGAGTGAAGATTATGCTTCGCGTACCAGGTGACTACAACCTCCCCGTAGATTTCCTCATCACCGTACTTTTCCCCTTCCGTTTCTTTATTATTATTTATGCAAATATTTGATATTTTTTGCCGTCGACTCAAAGTGAAATTTACTTTTGTTACACATTTCTTGTGAAATATATAAAAATGTAATCAAATAAATATGCTACGGTAGATTATGTTATTTAAATAATAAAGAAATTAAAATAATATGAACCGCGACATTGCAATTCTATTAAATTTAATTAACAGCGTAAAGAAGTCAATTTCTTGGGCTATATAAAACGATGTTCTTTACTTTAATACCAACTTCGTCTGGTAACCACGCAGAAATGAAGTCTACGGTACATTTTGCTATCTTGCTAGTTGTGTTAGCGTACGCAAGTGGGTACGCTCCACAGATAGACCTGAATAAAGCACCAGAAATATTTGTCAAGTTTATTAGAGATTATGGAAGGGTATACCAGAACCATTACGATCTTCTAATCCACTATGAAAGTTTCAAAGCAGCCTTGAAGGAAATAAATAGACTAAACGGTATGTCCGGTGTAGATGGCCCTGTTTTTGGAATCAATAATTTTACTGACTACACCAAGGAAGAATCAGCTAACATGTATGGATTGGCGGATATGAAATATAAATGAGTAAGTGCATATTATGATATTTATTTTATATATTTTTTAAGAATTTAACACAAATGTTCTAGTGAACAAAACGTTCGTTAAAAAAATGTTTGGAATAACATTGTATATAGCTTTAGCTACCCAATAGATGCCAGACCATTCAATAGAGTGGCTAATATGTGGCACTTTCTGCTATTGTTTTAAAAACAGTGTTCTCTTTAGAATCCGTATTTTTTTATACTCTTCAAAAATATGGCACATTTATGTGAACCCAACTAACCTAACAAGGGAAATGATGTTGCAAAATTTCAGCAATCAAATAAATTCTAGTTTCAGTTATTTTGAATTTTGAATTCCTTATTTCTCTACTAAAAATCTATTTTTTTTGTCGTTGTATTGCGCTAGACATAGAATAACTTCGAGCACTTTATCATTGATTTATGTATTAGCATACAAAGTAGCGGTAGGTACGTTATAAGTTTGACTAACTAAGCCCTCAAGCCCGGGTCAGGTGTCACTCAACTTTGATATTTACGAACAACGCGACAAAATTAACAGTGCTGATGAAAGTTTTAACTAATAAAACTTAATCAACGTCAAAATTATGCGAATATTCTGACTTAAATTACGCTTTATATAAACTAATTTGTCTTTGAGAGTTGATCTTATTAGCGGAATATTGATTTCTGTAAAACTTGTAACGTGGTACAGACGTTTTTCCAAGTCTTTATAGGGTAATATTTGGATCCCATGTGAATTTACCTTGAATATTAAAAAGAACTCTGAAAAAAAAATGTAATAAAAACATGTAATCGAAAAGAAATAGTAGGTAAGTAAGAAATACGAGTATGTTCCTCAGTGCCTGACCTTAATTTATGAGCAATAATTCAATTATTCAAGGATGTAGTTTTAAAACTTTACTACAATTGTCTGTAAGCAGCTATTCCTTAAAGAGTTCGTAATAAAAGTTTGAAGTAATAATTTTTTTTTTTTACAGATCGATTTCATAACGTCGTATAGCTAACCTGCATTATATTTGGCTATTTCCGAAACATACATCTATAGATTAAAAGAAAACACATGAAATAATACATAACCGGATAATTAACAATCCATGTTTTTTTACAACAGGCCTTATGGATCATTGTACCAACTTCAAGAAACCGCATCACCGCAATAGTTTTTTCAATCTGAAATATAATAAAACACATAACTGCTTAAAATTTGTTTCAGTAATTGCTTACCTTAATGAAAAGTAACAAAATAAGGAATCTACTTTCTTCTGGCAAATAAAACGAGAATGTTATACGAAATATATATATATACATTTACTTAATAAGGTCTAAAAACACGCGTACATTACGTTGATATATTATGTGTAATACCTTCAGAAGTGTTTTAATACCACATACTTATATACTCTAATTCTCCAATATAATGATTGCGTGTAGTGACTAAAGTAGTACAATTAAATTTGTATTATTTTTTGTGCAGGTACCTGAAATTAGTAAGTAAAAAAAATAATTTTCCTGGGTTTATAGGTAGGTTCTCTATTTCTTTACATGTTACTGAAAGTGCGTGTTTTTTCAATTGTTATGCTCTTTTTTTGGCATCGCTGAATATAGTATTCTGAAATCGTCATATACGACTTCGACAACGAAAGATTAGAAGCACTAGATGATATTATGGACTTGAACAACAAAATTATTAAAATACTGTATTTTCGCTCTGTCTATACATAAAAAATGGACTGATTTAACCCATTGTTGTGCTCGAGTAAAATTCAAGAGTAAGTTAAGTTTTTCATGGCGATCAAATAATCATAATAATATAAAGTAAATAGGTATACTAACGCTATGATCAATATTCCTCAAAACCTATATTTATAAGGTTTGCTTTTTTTAATCTTCAGTCAAATAATTTCGAATCCTCAAATAATTGATTTATAGCTGTCTTTGATTATATTTCATTTGGTTTACCTTTGCCAAATTGAGCTTGGATGCTTCATAGTGAATTACCACATCATATACATTTTCATTTTCATAGTTATCAGCAAAGTCTTGAAATAGTTCAGGAGTTCGGTTCAAATCGTAATATCTGATCGCAGCGTCTCTGTTAACGCAAAAACTCGCGACAAGTATAAGAAAATAGTTATGTATGGTGTATACATAAATTTTTATTGTGTTTAAGCAATCATTTTGTATAAAATATACAGTAAACTGAAGGTTTAACTAAGGAAGGAAGGAAAGAAGGAAGGAAGGGTAAACAAATCTTTGAAAAAAAATTGCTAATTCAATATCGTAGGCAATCGATTTGTTCGCATGCCTACATTGCCTACGGTATTAATTCTAATTATACTATCGCGTTAAATGTTAATTCAAATTCTACTGCTGAGAAAATCTCACAAATTAAGGTGCGAGTTCGACTCACAAGCCGATATGCTAAATAAATTCCTCCTTCTAAAACCTTGAAGGGCCTTTACCATGTTTTTTTTTAAATTGCAACGATAGTTTTCATAAATCAAATACCATGTTTATCAGTATAAGCCTACATTTTATCAGTTTGCCTTTATTTAAGTGGCGTTAGCAATAGCTTGTAATGCTTCTTGGGTAGTCTATTGATAGGTAATACTTTTTAAAACCAGTTGCTTATATTCCCTATTAGTATCCTAAACTCTATAAAGTATTTGTAAATGTGTAATTTTACATTGATATTGCTCTTTTTTGCCGTCGACTCAAAGTTAAATTTACTTTTGTTACACATTTTTTGTGAAATATATAAAAATGTAATCAAATAAATATGCTACGGTAGATTATGTTATTTAAATAATATGAACCGCGACATTGCAATTCTATTGAATTTAATTAACAGCGTGAAGAAGTCAATTTCTTGGGCTATATAAAACGATGTTCTTTACTTTAATACCACCTTCGTCTGGTAACCACGCAGAAATGAAGTCTACGGTACATTTTGCTATCTTGCTAGTTGTGTTAGCGTACGCAAGTGGGTACGCTCCACAGATAGACCTGAATAAAGCACCAGAAATATTTGTCAAGTTTATTAGAGATTATGGAAGGGTATACCAGAACCATTACGATCTTCTAATCCACTATGAAAGTTTCAAAGCAGCCTTGAAGGAAATAAATAGACTAAACGGTATGTCCGGTGTAGATGGCCCTGTTTTTGGAATCAATAATTTTACTGACTACACCAAGGAAGAATCAGCTAACATGTATGGATTGGCGGATATTAAATATAAATGAGTAAGTGCATATCATGATATTTATTTTATATATTTTTTAAGAATTTAACACAAATGTTCTAGTGAACAAAACGTTCGTTAAAAAAAATGTTTGGAATAACATTGTATATAGCTTTAGCTACCCAATAGATGCTAGACCATTCAATAGAGTGGCTAATATGTGGCACTTTCTGCTATTGTTTTAAACACAGTGTTCTCTTTAGAATATCTATATATATAAAACTCTTCCGTTACTGACTGACTGACTGACTGACTGACTGACAGACAACGCACAGCCGAAACTACTGGTCGTAGAAAGCTGAAATTTGGCATGTAGGTTCCTTGAGATATGTAGGGGTGCACTAAGAAAGGATTTTAGGAAATTCAACCCTTAAGGGGGTAAAAAGGGGTCATAACGTTTCTATGAAAAATCTTATTCCTTGGGTTTATAAACTTGAAACTTAGCACAAACACGTATATGGTCAAGTAAATAAGTTTGGCATTATATTTTTTTTCCAAACTATCCTCCAATAGTGATTTAGGGGGTTGCGATTGGGTGACTGATTGACTTTCGCGCAGCCATAACCGCTCGGTGTAGGAGTCTAATATTTTAAACAAAGCTTCCTTTGCTGACGGGAGTGAGCATTAAAAAAATAATTTAGGAAATTCAACCCTTAAGGGGGTAAAAAGGGGTCATAACGTTTCTATGAAAAATCTTATTCCTTGGGTTTATAAACTTGAAACTTAGCACAAACACGTATATGGTCAAGTAAATAAGTTTGGCATCAACATTTTTTCCAAACTACCCTCCAATAGTGATTTAGGGGGTTGCGATTGAGTGACTGATTGACTTTCGCGCAGCCATAACCGCTCGGTGTAGGAGTCTAATATTTTGAACAAAGCTTCCTTTGCTGACGGGAGTGAGCATTAAAAAAAGATTTTTCGAAATTGTACCCCCAACGGGGCGAAAAGGGGTAAAAACTTTTCTATAAAAAATGTTATTCCTTAGGTTTATAAACTTAAAAATTGGCATGAACACGTACATATGCAAGTAAATAAGTTTGGTAATGTAAGTTTTTCCAAACTACCCTCCAATCGTGATTTCGCGGGTGCGATTTGGTGACTGATTAACGCACAGCCGAAACCTCTCGGTATAGAAGTCTGATATTTTGAACAAGGCTTCCTTTAGTAACACAATTGACCACTAAGAAGGGATTTTTGGAGTAGCAAGCCCTTAGGTAACGGGCGAGGGGGGGGGAGGAGATCAACTGATACTTTTAATTTTTCTAGACAATGCTTTGTCTCGCTTTACTTTTTGTTACATAACGTAATCGACAAACTCCAAAACTACGTTTCGTCGTTTCGTTTCGTTTTTATCGTTTTCAAATATTCACCATTTGAAAACTACATCATCCCTGAGTAACTCAAGCTGTATAATATAATTTATATTGTAACAATTTTTTAGCCTATGAAAAAAAGTCCTGTCTAGATCATTAAAAAACGCCACAATTCCAAATTACACGTGGGCGAAGCCGCGAGCGGAAAGCTAGTTTATAATAATTCAATTATTCAAGGATGTAGTTTTAAAATCTTACTACAATTGTCTGTAAGCAGCTATTCCTTAAAGAGTTTGTAATAAAAGTTTGAAGTAATAATAATTTATTTTTATTTTTTCACAGATCGATTTCATAACGTCGTATAGCTAACCTGCATTATATTTGGCTTTTTCCGAAACATACATCTATAGATTAAAAGAAAACACATGAAATAATACATAACCGGATAATTAACAATCCATGTTTTTTTACAACAGGCCTTTTGGATCATTGTACCAACTTCAAGAAACCGCATCATCGCAATAGTTTTTTCAATCTGAAATATAATAAAACACATAACTGCTTAAAATTTGTTTCAGTAATTACTTACCTTAATGAAAAGTAACAAAAGAAGGAATCTACTTTCTTCTGGCAAATAAAACGAGAATGTTATACGAAATATCTAATATATACCTAAACTCTATAAAGTATTTGTAAATGTGTAATTTTACATTGATATTGCTCTTTTTTGCCGTCGACTCAAAGTTAAATTTACTTTTGTTACACATTTTTTGTGAAATATATAAAAATGTAATCAAATAAATATGCTACGGTAGATTATGTTATTTAAATAATATGAACCGCGACATTGCAATTCTATTCAATTTAATTAACAGCGTGAAGAAGTCAATTTCTTGGGCTATATAAAACGATGTTCTTTACTTTAATACCACCTTCGTCTGGTAACCACGCAGAAATGAAGTCTACGGTACATTTTGCTATCTTGCTAGTTGTGTTAGCGTACGCAAGTGGGTCCGCTCCACAGATAGACCTGAATAAAGCACCAGAAATATTTGTCAAGTTTATTAGAGATTATGGAAGGGTATACCAGAACCATTACGATCTTCTAATCCACTATGAAAGTTTCAAAGCAGCCTTGAAAGAAATAAATAGACTAAACAGTATATATGGTGTAGATGGCCCTGTTTCTGGAATCAATGATTTTACTGACTGGACCAAGGATGAGCTAGCACGTTTGGATTTTAAAAATAAATGAGTAAGTGCATATTATGATATTTATTTTATATTTTTTAAGAATTTAACACAAATGTTCTAGTGAACAAAACGTTCGTTAAAAAAATGTTTGGAATAACATTGTATTTAGCTTTAGCTACCCAATAGATGCCAGACCATTCAATAGAGTGGCTAATAGGTGGCACTTTCTGCTATTGTTTTAAAAACAGTGTTCTCTTTAGAATATTTATAATAATTCAATTATTCAAGGATGTACTTTTAAAATCTTACTACAATTGTCTGTAAGCAGCTATTCCTTAAAGAGTTTGTAATAAAAGTTTGAAGTAATAATAATTTATTTTTATTTTTTCACAGATCGATTTCATAACGTCGTATAGCTAACCTGCATTATATTTGGCTATTTCCGAAACATACATCTATAGATTAAAAGAAAACACATGAAATAATACATAACCGGATAATTAACAATCCATGTTTTTTTACAACAGGCCTTTTGGATCATTGTACCAACTTCAAGAAACCGCATCATCGCAATAGTTTTTTCAATCTGAAATATAATAAAACACATAACACATGCTTAAAATTTGTTTCAGTAATTACTTACCTTAATGAAAAGTAACAAAATAAGGAATCTACTTTCTTCTGGCAAATAAAACGAGAATGTTATACGAAATATCTAATATATAAAATTCTCGTGTCACAGTTTTCGTTGCCATACTCCTCCGAAACGGCATGACCGATTTTGATGAAATTTTTTATATGCATTCAGTAGGTCTGAGAATCGGCCAACATCTATTTTCCATCCCAATTTTGTTTTAATTTTGCGGACGAAGTCGCGGGCAACAACTAGTCTAATATATAAAATTCTCGTGTCACAGTTTTCGTTGCCATACTCCTCCGAAACGGCTGGACCGATTCTCTTGAAATTTTGTATATGCATTCAGTAGGTCTGAGAATCGGCCAACATCTATTTTTCATCCCAATTTTTTCTTTTTTTTTCGCGAACGAAGTCGCGGGCAACATCTAATATATAAAATTCTCGTGTCACAGTTTTCGTTGCCATACTCCTCCGAAACGTCTGGACCGATTCTCTTGAAATTTTGTATATGCAGAAAATAGTTATGTATGGTGTAAGCATCCATTTTTATTGTGTTTAAGCAATCATTTTGTATAAAATATACAGTAAACTAAAGGTATTGAGGTAAACAAATCTTTGAAAAAAAAAATGCTTATTAAATATCGTAGGCAATCAATTTGTTCGCATGCCCACATTGCCTACGGTATTAATTTTAATTATACTATCGCGTTAAACATTACTTCGAATTCTACTGCTACGAAAATCTTACAAATTAAGGTGCCAGTTCGACTCACAAGCCGATATGCTAAATAAATTCCTCCTTCTAAAACCTTCGAGGGCCATTACCATGTTGTTTTTTTAATTGCAACGATAGTTTTCATAAATCAAATACCATATTTATCAGTATAAGCCTACATTTTATCAGTTTGCCTTTATTTAAGTGGCGTTAGCAATAGCTTGTAATGCTTCTTGGGTAGTCTGTTGATAGGAACATACTTTTTAGGGTTCCGTACCCAAAGGCTAATACGGGTCCCTTTTACTAAGACTCCGCTGTCTGTCTGCCTCCAGGCTATATCTCATAAACCATAATAGTTAGGAAGATAAAATTTTCACAAATGATGTGTTGCCGCAATAACAACAAATACTAAAATTTAAAAAAGATTAAATATTAAGGGGGGGGGGGGGGTTGTAAAGTAAATACCCAATCTAATACATAAAGACATCACGAGATGCTAGTACGGAACCCTTTGTGCGCGAGTCCGACTAGCACTTGGCCGATTTTTTATTTTGGGCCATACATAGCGTTCCGTCATGGCTACAGATTAAATATCTATTCAAATAATTTGGTGAGGTTAATAAAATATATCTTCACTGTATTTTCACTTGCTTTGTAAAAAGCCTTTGTGTGCTGTCGATAAATAACTTGTTAAAATTAACCAGAACGAGATTATTTCGAAGTAGGTAGGTATTATTGATAAGTTTATTTTATGTGTGCACAAGTTTGTTTAATTTTAATCTTGTATAAAAACTATCGTCAAACGTATTAAGTTGTTGCCGGATTGGAGGCCTTGGTCGGGTTTGGAGCTGGTGGGAAAGGAAAAAATTCTTCTCCTTTTTTACAATAACTAACTACGTCTTGAAATTAGAGTAGGAAAAATATTACATGTCCAGATGTATTTTTTTCTCACTGTATGGGCGTAATATTGTAAAATACGAGAAGGTTGGTCCGAGTACCCTGCAATACGCCAAATTATGGGTTATTTGGTATTAATCATCCACTTTTACAACCTTATGTAGGTGATTTTCGTGTGATATCTTCATCGTTGCCATTTATCAGCCCATGTCTTTTCCATACCAAGTTTCTTCGTGTTTCAGAAGGCACGTTTTTGTCAGTCCTAGCTGTAATCTGTAAAACTTAAACAGTCGTTATGGGAAGTAAGAAACTAGATAGTCTGACAACTAGTCTTACCAGGGGCTGTCGTGTAATCCGAGAGATTTCTCGAGGAACAGGAACTAGACAAGAAAATTTATACTGGCAGTTTTATATTTTAGCACTCGTGCTTATCTGCATTTGATTAAACTGGGAGCCGACTGCATAGTTCGGAAAATATTTATGGTGACTGTTCATTTGAGCATTCTAATTTCATTCAATATTAATTGATATACTAATCGTAATCATTTCTTTCGATCACCTTGAATATTTAAATCTTGAAGTACCTACTTGCAGCCAGAACTTACATCGGTTTGTATTCTTAGATCTACTTAGGTTCGTTTGTTAATCTGGTTTGTAGTCTCTACGTGAGACTGTTATAAAGAGGAGAGGCGACCAGCCCGGAAACTACTGATTACTTTAGGTGCGCCTACAGTTGTGGGAGTACAGATTATGCTGAGGTAATTACAAATGGTTAAGAAAACAAGGGCTGTGTTGATCATTAATTTAATAAAATTGATTATACACCGAAATACATTCACAGTCAGAGATGTCACTTAATATTAAAAGTTATTAATAAAGTATATTATAATGTTAGGGTAAGTTAATAAAAAAACTTTTATCACATTTTGGACTGACATGTTTTCAACTTTTACTACTATATTGAAGTATGTGGGTAGTTCGAAAGGATAGCAGAGTTATTTATAATTTTCGAGAAGTTTCATTTTATAGCAGCAATCTTTGTTAGTTATTGTCTAGCATTGTAATTTCAGGCGACCTACCATTTGCTAGTAAAGTAAGACTGTTGTAGTTGTGGACAAAACTGTGATAATCATACTTTATGAGGTGTTTGTAGGTCTTTTGTATGTACATACGCGAAATCCTCAGAATTCATTAGTGACCTCCTTTTTAGAGAGTATCTCTGATTCTGAACATAGGTAGTAGGTAAAATAAATACGCAACGTTGCAGCTTTCTTGATTTGGTCTTCGTCACATCTTCTTACCTCTGAAATAGTTTGCAAAAATAAAATTAAATCCTTTATTTACTAGCTACTATTTAAAGTATTTTATTATATTAATAAACTTTTGCAGATATAGACCTGTCATACCAAATGCATGTGTTTAAAAAATTGTTTGCTAGTTTAACTGACACCATTTGCTTATGTATGTTTCCCCGCGGCTTCGACCACGTAGACGTCGGTTGCTCCAGCCATTTGAGCGTTTAAGAGATTACACATCCATACACCTTTACAGACTTTTGTCTTTATAATGTTTATTAGTGAGGTAGTATTATCTATTTGTTCTTACCGAAACTGTGAAAACAAGCGGATTTACAGGATCTAGAATTTTTTCAAGTTCCGCTTGTGTAAAGTCACTAAATTTGTTTATATTAAACTTCGTAAAGCCACTTGCCCTATTAGACCAGTTCATAATTTCCAAATTTTTCTTGAACGCTTCATAATGAATGACCATATCAAAACTCTCCGGGTACTTCCTTTTATATACTTCAACAAACTTTTTAAAAAGTTCAGGCGCCTTGTTCAGATCGAAGTATGGACCTTTTGCATACACGCAAGATGCCACAAAAACAAAAACACAGATATGCAAGCCACGTATTTCCATTTTTTACTGTCGTGGAGTTGTTTAGTATAGAGAAGGCGGTAAACTGAAGGTGGTCGGCAAACCTACATTTTTATGGATACTTTTGTAAGCAATCGATTTGGTTCGCATTAAATACGGTACATTATATATTTAAAATAGGTAATATTATTCTATTATACGGAAATTTGAACCATGGTTGCTTTAAACAAATCAGAAAAGTACGAGTCTCTGTTAACGCTGGTACATGTTTTCAAAGATGTTGATTACGGAATGGAGCGTCACTTTTTCAGTAATTTTATCCGGGAAATGTAGTGCACTTACACACACCAACTTGAAGGACAATGTTAATGTGAACAACATTATAGGCACTAAATAAGTATACAGTTTTCGGGAAGTACCTATCATAATTTCATACGTTCTAGATGAAAAAAGAAGTGATTCTGTAAAAGATCGGGAGTGTGGTCGAAGTGTGAAACCACGGATGTGAAATGCAGCGTTTAATATTAATACCTCACTTACACGTGTCATAAAGCCAATACTAAGCTCAACATTTTTAAGCGTGAAATTGTTATATTTATGATTGTATTAACACACATATTTTGAATTTAATTTGTTGCAATAGCATTCGATCACACTTATTGTTTCAGAAATTCTGTCGTCAACGATACACTTTGTAAATAATCATGATTGTATAGCTCATAATTATGCACACACTCTAGCAAGCTTGACGAATTAGAAAAATATGAAAATACACGTAATTCATTTTATTTTGCATGTCGGAGTGACGTGTTGTTTTGGGATATATACGGAATACTACGATTTAAATAAAGCGCCGCAAATATTTATCAAATTTATGAACGATTATAAAAAGGTTTATGAAGACATTGATGACTTGGTTTCACACTACGATGCTTTTGTACAGAATTTAATTTTAATTAATGAAGCAAATAGAAGCAATAAAGGTTCACAGAAGATTTTAATTAATGAATTCAGTGATTCCTCGCTTGAAGGTTTACAAACTCTCATAATTGAAAGAATGTAAGTACAGGTTTTAATTAGCTTGGAAAATTATATTTAGTATACAAAAAGGTGTAGCGGTTTATGATATTATTGTACGTTGTGTATCAAATATCATAATCTCAACTTGATAGTACATGTTTAAAAACACCCCAATCAACTTTGTATGAAAGGTTGTCTGTTGTTGTTCTGAATATGGTTGTAAGTAGATACCTACAACTATATTCAGAAAATTTAAAAAAAATAACTCCATCGAAAATTTTGATTAATGCAGACTTAAAAATATACTAGCTAGTCACAAGACAGTGTCCCTCATGTTTCTCCTGTTCTTGTGATAGTAGGTAGAATAAAATATTGGTGCAAAATCTTATCCGATAAGACGGACTAGTAAAACGGACACTATAGTACCTACGACCGTATAGTACCGGCTCTAGTACAACTTTGTTTTCAGTAAAGATGAGAAAATTAAAATGTTTAAATTTTCTGGTAAATTCAGTTAAGGACAAAATTGTGTACTTACTTAATTAGTATTAACCATACCTATTGTGTTAGCATCATATGGCATAATATATTTAGGTAATTAGGTTTATAAGGAAAACAAATATTCAATTTATATAAAAAAAATTGGTCATGTCCTGTTTATTTAATTTAATAGTTACCTAGTTTAATTTTTGAAATTACATGGACGCCATGTATTTTTTATCTATAAAATGTGTACTACTTACAAATTTTTCAATGTTCAATATTTTTCGATATCGTGTTATTTTAGCCAAAGTAAATAAAAAAAAGCGTTGTTAACAAAATATATGCTTAAATCATTTTACAGCTAATCCTGATTAACTTTCGATTTGTTAATATCTAGTGTGAAGAGCCAGGATGAAACAATAGCGATTAACAAAAACAAGGATTTCCTTTCCACTTGGGATCTTACGAAATAGCTACTGACCTGAAGATAGCTAGTAGAAGTGGGAAATCTGCTGCAACTTCACTACAGTTTACTAAGATTGGATGAGAAAAATACGATAAAACAATAATAAAAGTATGTTCTAACCTCTTTTTATTATCATGACTATTCCCTATACAGTCAGAAGTGTACTGACTTGGTTTTGCTGTCTATAATTACATTGTTTTTAAGAACAAAGTTTGTAGTCATCATAAAATGTAGTTAGGTATAAGTATTGGTTACAAATGACTAATGCTATTAGTTTTACTTATGTAGTTATCTATATATTATTAAAGATTATTTACCTAATGAACTTGGCAATTGTTTGAAGGTTTACTAAAGCCGAGTTCAAATGTACCAAACTTAATTAAGCTTGATAATCCAGTACACTAATTTCCTTAAAAATATATTCGTCAACCGAATTATCTAATAGGAGTTGGGATACATTTTAAAACAAACCTACTCATGATAGAAAATTTATTAAGAATTTAAATAAATAAATGGAAAATAAATTTGTTAAATAAAATGGCATAGCAGGTAACACCACGGGGCATTAATGAACACAATCATATCATCCTGTTGTGGTCATAAACGTCATCCTTGAAAACTATTTGCTCATACTGGGCCTATATAAGCGACGTTTATCGTTGAATGTCAACACAACTTTACTACGAACAAAGAAACGAGTGTATTAGCACGTAGAAATGCGTTTCGTCAGTCTTGTGTTGGTGTTTGCAGCGGTCGCAATGGCTAGCGCGTCCGATACTCAGGGGCAGCGTCACTTCGAAGTGAGCGAAGCTCATAACCTTTTCGAAGACTTCATAAAAACCCACAACAGACAATACAAGGATGATGCCGACAGGGATGTTCACTTCAAGGCATTCGTCGCCAATTTGGAGAAAATAAACAAGCTGGTCCAGATGGCGCTGTCGCCACGTTAACATCGTCTCCGTATAAAAATATCATTAAAAATAGTAAAACAGATTAAATTGTCGATAACCAGTGTTCCAAGTATTAATTAAGAAGTCCTGTACAAGTACAAGTGTAGTGAGCAAAAACTATAGACTCATATATAATATAATAACAATTTAGTTAACACACATTCGAAGCTCCCGCGTCTAACGAAGTGACGTTTTAAATAATCCCGCCGATAAGTTTTAAGGGACAGAAAGTGTTTAAAAATAACCATAAGAACTGTAAAGACTCAAAAATACGAAATAGTGTTTGTGTATAGTTATTAAATTACAGTGACTAAAGCTTGAAGAAGCGTAAACATAAAGGTCATTGACTTTATTTTAAAATTTAAATTCACCGCGTTAACGGCGTCAGACAGTGCACAGAACTATCACGGTTAAGCAGACGACATAAGTGCGACATCAGCGTGCAGCGTGCGAACAACTGTCATTCTGACATAAGTTCACTGTTGTGTTGACGAAGTTCGCTCCCGTTTTTTGAAATTGAGTATTTTTTTCGAAAAATAATTAATAATAAATTTGCGTTAACCGATTATCGATATTCACCATGCCTCTTAATCGTACACCACCTGCATCACCAAAAAACGGCACAGAATCAAATGTTTGCCTGAGTTCAACGGCACCCATAGACACTGAAAAGGAGTTGACCCGCCCGCGCTCCCGAAAACGGGGCAATGACGGCGAACTGAACACCAGTATGGAACAAATTAGGAAAATGATTACTGAATTTAAGGCAGAACAGAACAGTAAATTGGACGAGCTTCAAGCCACAATCAACGATATACGCAAGCAGAACGCAGGCATCATTGAATCGGTTGAAGTTTTGTCTAAGGAGTATAAAGACCTGAAAATACAGTTAGATGATATTGAGAAAGAAAGAAGAGAGAACCTTACATACATACAGACATTAGAAAATAAAATTGATTTTCTAGAAATGGCACAAAAAAGGTCTTCCATCGAAATTAAAAATATTCCTCCTAAACCAAAAGAATCGAAACAAGACCTCATCGATATCATTAACCAAGTTGGCACGGCGATTAATTTCCCTATTCAAACCGGCAACATAAAAGATATCTTTCGTGTTGGTACTAAGACGGAAGATAACAAACCTATCATCGTTGAATTTACTTCGGTTTTAACGAAAGAAGACATTCTGGATAATTGTAAAAAGTTTAACAACCAGCACAAAAATAATAAACTAAATACTACTCATCTACGTATTAGTGGTCCTCCAAAGAGTATATATATCTCGGAACAGCTGACATCCAAGGCTAGAAGACTGTTTTTCCTCGCACGGGACTTTGCGAATACATTTGACTACAAGTTCTGTTGGACAGCGGGCGGTAAGATCTACATTCGCAAGAGAGAAGGAGAGCGTTCACTTCGTATCGATACAGAGGCCGACTTGAGTAAGCTAAAAACTGAACTAAAAATCTGACTACATCGTTTTATGTTCCTCAGAATAGTTTTTATTATTAAGAACGATAGATCTCATTTGTTTTTTAATTTGTATACTTTAAAAAAATGTTTTAATTTTAAGTTATTAGTAATGTTGGCACAGTTTTATCATGAACAATTATTACACAACACACATCATGAACAGTCACAACACTCACCCAAACACGATAACACTTTACACATACACATTACACATAACAAACATAAGTTGGCTTTTATTATTCTTATAGAGGGCGTAAGGGAGACTAGTCAAGATGAAATTCTGTTAACAAACTGGCAAACACTTGAGTGTAAATTGATTAATATTCGATTTAGTTATGGATGATTTTAATACAAATCTTAACAACGATTTAGACAATATTACGGTAGCGCACTCTGCGATTTGTGAAATCGAGGAATGTAAGAACCTTCTAAAAAACTCTGATACTACGCTGAAGGTGTTGACACAGAACATACGGAGTATTCATCGTAACCTTCCAAATTTCCAAACATTGTTAGCTAGATCTAATGTGGAGTGGGATATAATTGTGTTAACTGAATGCTGGATAACGAATAATTCTAATATTCCGGTCGTTGAGGGATACAAGTCCTTTTGTACGAAAAATAATCAAACACAAAATGAGGGTGTTGTAATTTACTACAAAAATACTTATTCCTACACGGCCGAAGAACCCGGATTTTCTGACGCTAATATTCTTAAAGTAAAAATTAACTCCGATACTATTCTGATCGCAATCTATCGCCCACCAAGCAAAAGGAATATAGATAATTTTTTAATCTCACTCAACGACTACCTATGTAAGTACTCTTCATTTAAGAATATTATTTTGGTTGGCGATATGAATGTTGATATTGCACTCGAAAATCAAGATCAAAGAACCCCTGCTTATCTTGAGACGGTTGCATTTCATGGTATGCTTCCTGCTCACACAATTCCTACTCATAGTCGCACATGCTTAGACCACGTTTTGTTAAAGACAAGACTAGCAGCTCATTGCTATGTCGCTCATACGTCCATTACCGATCACGACTCAGTTATACTTTACCTTGATACTAATACTAAGCAACATTTAATAAAAACATTCGAACGCATAGATTCCGTGGGCTTAAATGAGAGTGTCAATAATATTGATTTTAGTCCCATTTATGAGATGACTGATGTTGAATTGGCTACAGATTTTCTTACCAAATCACTCACACAAGCTATAAATGATAATACTGTCAAAATTACTAACGTTGGACGGAAAAGAATTCTGAAGCCTTGGATAACAAAAGGTCTTTTAAGATGTATGAGAAATCGCGACAAACTATACATCAAAGCAAAGAAAAATCCAGAAAATGAGATTGTGCAATGTACGTATCGTAGATACAAAATTTTTTGTAACAACATTTTAAAACGAATTAAGATAAACTACGAAAAGGACATGATAAATAAAGCAGGCAAAAATAGTAAAAAAATTTGGGATACAATTAAAAATATAACGCACACCGCAAAAATAAAGGATAAAACTACACAATTAATTAACCCTAAAAATCCTTTAAAATCTGTGAACGATGTAAACTCATTTTTCGCTAGTGTTGGAAAAACGCTAGCTGAAAAAATTACATCCAATACAAGCTTCAACAGTTCCCCATCTCACACTACGGATAGCTATAATAAATCCATCGTATTTTTGCCTACAGACGAAAACGAAGTAAAATCGCTTATTTTGAGTTTAAAAAATGTATGTGCAGTGGGAATAGATAAAATTTCGGGAAGTTTCTTAAAGCAATATATTAATATCATTGTTCCCCCACTAACTTTCGTCTGTAACTTATCTTTTAGTACAGGTGTGTTCCCCTCGGCTTTCAAAAAATCGCAGATTGTTCCTATTTTCAAGAGTGGGGATAGATACTGTGTCAACAATTACAGACCTATTTCTATCCTTCCAACTATGTCCAAAATTCTGGAACGCTTGATGAACAAAAGACTCGTACATTTTCTAGAATCAAACCATCTCTTATCGTCATCGCAATTTGGTTTCCGTGCTCAAAAATCGACATCAGACGCTGTTCACCAATTAACGAAGTTTATAATCTCGAACCTGGATGATAGGAAGAAAGTTCTAGCTATCTATCTAGACCTAGCTAAAGCATTTGATACAGTGTCTATCCCTATCTTAATCAGTAAGCTAGAAAATCTGGGAATCAGGGGCAAAACACTGAATCTGTTTGAAGATTATCTGAGGGGTAGAACACAATTAGTTAAAATGGATGGTTGGAGAAGTGATGAATTACCGATTAAATACGGAGTTCCACAAGGCAGTATTCTTGGCCCAACTCTGTTCTTAGTGTATATAAATAACCTTTGTAAAATGGACTTGACCAATGGTAAAATAATTACATTTGCCGACGACACTGCCTTACTTTTTTATGGAGATACGTGGAAAGAAGTTTTCACACACGCCCAAAACGGGTTTAACCAAGTATCTAGGTGGCTTCATGAGAACATCCTAACATTAAACGTGGAAAAAACAAAATACATGACTTATACACTCAGAAATCAAGACCAAGGAAACCTTTCAATTATTTCACACAAATGTAACTCACCATCCAAAAAATCATGCAGCTGTCCATATTTATCTAAAACAGACACAATCAAGTACTTAGGTGTTATAATTGATAATAAATTAACTTTCCGGCAACACATTGACGCATTAGTTCCTAGAATTCGAAAATTAATATATATTTTCAAATCCCTCCGACATATTGGAGACGTATCACTTATTAGAATGGTTTATCTTGCGTTATGTCAATCTATACTCACCTATTGCATAACTTCCTGGGGTGGGGCTGCTAAAACATATTTATTAAAGTTAGAGAGAGCCCAAAGAGCCGTTTTAAAAGTGAGTTCCTTTCTTCCAATACGCTATCCTACATTTGACTTGTACCAACGCTGTCAGGTACTTACAGTTCGACAACTTTTTATTTTAGGCATTGTTACAAAAAAACACTCAGAAATGTTGTATGACCCTAAAAAAACCTCTACTAACAGAAAAGCCACCGCGGTCTGTACTATTACTAGGTTCAGGAGTAGTTTAGCACAAAATTTTTATATCTTTCTGGGTCCCTTTTTATATAATAGATTAAATAAAGAAATTTTAATATATCCACTTTCTAAGACTAAGTGCAAGAAAAAAATATGTTCGTGGCTTCAAGGTATTGACTACAATACTACAGAATCTCTTCTAAAACCTATCAGGTAACAAGGTAACATACATGCCCAAAGAATTAAAGCTTTCACACACACACACACACACACACACACACACACACGCACACGCACAACACACTAACACACAATATTACAAATAAAAAGTGTCTTTCTTATTTTTGATCTCTTTTGATCTACTTTTTAATTTTCTTTGAATTGTTTTTTCGTTTACAATAGTTTATATGTCATGTATATTTAATATTTTATTGTGTAATATTTCATTTTCTAACTCAGTTTTAAGTTCCTTAATTTTAATTTTTGATTGTTTTTTTAATATTACAACAATAGTTTAAAGTATTGTTTTTATCTTATTGTCATAATACAGTCATAGTTTATAAGTTGATTGTCCGATGAAGGGTATGCCTGGTGATCTGTACTACAGGTTCTACCTAAAACAGACACCAGTCTGTAGTGCTATATTTTACTTTGTACTGTGTTTTTGTGATGATGAGAAAATAAATACATTATTATTATTATTCTGAACGAACAGAACCCCAGCGCGACCTACGGTATCAACAAGTTCGCGGATTTCACTGAAGAGGACCGAAAACAAATGTTTGGATTAAACCGTAAGTATTTTTAATATTCAGAACTAACAATAAATCAAAACAAAAACAAATTTTACTATATTATCAACCCAGATTCCCTTTGTTATTATATTGCTGTATCACTCTCTTATCTAAGGTTATATTTTTGTATTTTGAATCGTATAATCTATGTTTTAGAGTTGCAATTTCAATGAATAATAATTTAATATGAGAACAAAGACTAGATTCATGTAGTTATAGGAAACCATTTTATAAATGCGTCGCACAAACATAATATTATGATTAAAGCTAACCTGACTCATCATCACATAATTCCTGTTTGACATTTAGTTTGCGTCACGGCCATTTTTATTCCGTTCTGCACAGACTTGAACTCTTGCCTTTTGCACAACCGTTTGAAACAAAAAATAATTTGTCAAATCTTAATAAGTATGTAGTATATTTAATAAGTAAGTTTATTTACCAACAGCTGTAATTCCTATGTTTCTTTTTCAGGTGCTAAGCAGTAAATTAGTACAAAAATGTAAATTAAGTAACTATTTGGTGTAATGAAAAATTGGTTAACAAAATTAATGTAATGCTTTTGTATATACTCGTGCAAATAAAAAGCTTTTAAGTATCCGTTTATATTGGTATTTTATTTCATAAAAGTTTTTTTTTTATATCGTTAAAAGCTTAAGTTATTTGAGATTGATTAAATATTTGTGTTTCTAACACGCAAATCTCTTTAAATTAGATTTGCATTAAACTGTAACACACACATTACGTGTTTCCATCCAAGAAAAATACTTTACAATGCCAACATGTTGCTATTATGTTCAGCTCAAAGTGAAACTGACGTAGGAAGTTCTAATAAGGAAATTATAAAGGGCCGCGGAAAGTTGCTCTTGCATTTGAACGAGATGGCAGCACTATCGCTTAGTCGCGGAAGTGTTGTACGTTTACAGTATTAAACCAACGGTTGGTTGCTCTAAGGTTGAACGCTAAACTGATATTTTTAAAACTATAAATAAAAAAATGCCAGTTTAAGACAGGTTAGAAATGTAATTCTTGACTATAATAATTGGGTAAGTAAAGCAATAAAATATATTTTTATTGAAATGTTAAGTTTTTTCAAATGGTCAACGTTGACTTTGTGTGCTGTGAGTACATACTACATGCCCCGTTGTATATTTAATATGCGTAGATTTCTTACGATCTTAATTAAAACAAATCCGGTATCAATTATAATTATTATTCACAATTAAATTTATAGTAAATGCGTTAACTAAACTGCTAACAGGTGATGGGGCTAAAATCCATCTTTGATTTATATTAATATTAAATAATACTCCGCTAAAAACCGCCTAAATCTTTAAAACTACGCAACCGATTTCGAAACGCTTTTTTAATAGAAAGAGTGAGGAAGAGGAAGGTTTATAATATATGTATAATACATCAATACTTCACCCGTGCGAAGCTGGGGCTGATTGTTAGTATTAAATAAGTAGACTTTCTTAATATTAGTTCAACCAACCAGTTTCCAAGAAAATATATTTATCTACGCTATATACTTTACGAACTCTAAACTGGAGGGCTGTCAGCATTCTTTTCATCGTCTGTGTACACGTCTATCCATTGCCAATTTGTAGTTACGATCTCTAGCGGCCCGCGGGAATACTGCTCAAGAACTTGTCTTCATTTTCATACAAACTAGTACAGACTACTACAGACCATCTTATTTTTCATATTATTATATTGTATGCAACGTATAATGTTATTCATAGGATATTCTTTTGATGTTTCGCTCTCCTTTTATGTAACTGCAACAATGATTACCGATTATGTAGGTACATTTTTTTAGATATTTGATAAAACGTATCTAAATACCTTCAATTTTTATACATCAATACGTAGGTTACTCTAGCTGTAGATGGAAAATGGCGCTTTAGCCAAAGTAAAAACTAAACAAGACAAGCGTTTTATGATAATAATTTATAGGACCTAGGTTAAAGCGACTGGTCGAGGTCGACGACGGCAGTCTGACGTAAGGACGAGCAATCACTTCCTACATATCAAAGAAGTTGGTTCGGGCGCTACTGCCGCGCATAATAACTTCTAAGGCATTATGACCTACTGACTGCTATGCAACATTTCTCTGACTACATAATGCTAATACAAAGGTAATGGTAAATATTTCGTTAATTATATTCGTAATTGCCAGCTAATTGGCCATACCAAAGTGAAAAATACATAAATCTTACTGTAGTTAAAATGTTAAATCAATGCACAGATCAGCTGATATCTATTTTCTAATCTTCTATAGTCGTAAGGAAGTTATTATTTACTATTTATGGCATGAACATTGCAGGTGTAAATATTTTCCTTAACGTACCGGTATAACTACCTCATACCGCTCACTATGCTAGCTTGTGTGGTTAATTAAAGTCAGTCGTAAGACATAAAATATAAATATGACTTTGCTTGAGGAATCTGTATTTTTTATTGCAATAATGATTAATGCTGCGTAAATACTAGAACAAAGTCGAATGAGATAAGTAGGAAATGTGAACCGAACATAGAAACAATTAGACAAGTCTGTTAGGGTCGCCTTTTTATTTGCTAAAATCTGGAAAGTAGAATACCCCAAATTCTTTGGGTAACAACTCTATGGCATGATGTGTCTATAACAATTAAACACCAAGTAAGTGTCCTATTTATGTTACCTACCAAGCGACTTTCTGTTTTCTTACGTGATGTCATATATCGAATGTAATGTTTCCGTTGAGTATACAATAGCTATAAAAGTAACAACCGAGGACCTACTTGATTGTTGAAAAACAAAATGCTACGTTGTATTTGGACCGACAAACTGTACGCGGGGTAAATTGAAACGCGGGTTGGGGACAGGAATTGGCAAGTTTGAGCACCACGCTGAACCATTCCGGGGATTTGTCGGACCCTCGTAAAATGCTCTTCGGAAACGGGCGGAGATGCCGGAGGTTTATCTTATTTTGAAAAGCCTCCGCACGAAAGGATGACGCCGCGTTTATGGAAACGTCCGTCGTTCGCCGATCGTCGTTCGTCTATCGGCGATCGTTCGAAATGCGTTATGGAAAATTTTCTCATTGTGAGCACTCTATTAAGTCTTCGGGTAAGTCAATAATGGTTTCTGTCTGACGCGGTTATTGACAGAGACTGTCGATAATCTTATTTAAAAATTTGCATAATGAAATGCTCTTCGCGACTGCTTGGCTAGTTCATCGAACTTCATTAGTAATGACAAAGAAGCGGTTTTTATTAGGTACATCAATTATGTAAATACATGTAATACTCTATTAAAATTAATAAATTAAACACAAAACGCCTAGTATTAATAGCGTTCTGTTTTAGCGACACGTCATATTGGTTAGAAATACCATTCATATTTGTGAACTTCCATTACCCAGCACCTACGCTATTATACCTAAAAGTAATTTAGACTATTAATCTTTACACAACATTTCTTTCCAATTTTGTCTGTCGTTTAATATATTTTGGAGATAGGTTTAGTATTGCCTCGTGACATGACGACAACTTGAAACGTAGAATCAATTTGTAGCCGGCATTCCCTTTGTAGTACGGCATTGTAGATCGACAGAACTATTGAAGACAACCTCCACTATTATTACATTACAGTATGCCTTGTTGCTTACACAAATTAGTTTCTCTATGCCTATTTCATTCTAATCTAAATTGACGTCTGCCTAAAATTGTAATTAACAATCTCTTGAAGACAGATAGCTTTGTCTTTATGAGAGTAGGAATTAATTCTGCAGGCGCGAGGCGGTTGGGTAATTTACTGGTAGCACGATGGTTCAAAGTATCAGAATAATAATAAAAACGCGAGTATCTTCTATAGTACAGTTATCGTATCTGCGAATAAGAGTGCCTTTGATAGGTATCACATTAAGGTGCTAGTTCGTTATTGTGAGTTTTAGGTTACAATGAATTTTGTATGTTATTATGACTAGCAATATGATACTCAAAAATATGCAATTACAACTGTGAGAAAGTTACCCTTTCGCATTGGATTCGTTTCCAAAGTATTTGCGGCTATTGAGAAATATTAAGACTATAACAAAATTTACCGTACCCTTTTTGCTTGCTAATGAGTAACGGATAGGCTCCATATTCTACATAATGGACTCATAAAAGATGTTACCGTAACTATGGAGATTCTTAGTTCTAGGTGCGATCTGGGGCATAAACATTTTCATTGCGTGATTGATTGAACCTCACAGTTCAATGCTACGGAGGGTAAAAGGGGAAAGCCAAATAGGGTTCTTATTGTGACCTATATGAGATGATTGTGAGTCAAGAATATTGGTATTAGCACCGTATAAACGTGCGCAACGCGAGTTATGCCTACGTTATCGAATCGTGACATGACCGTGGCAATATACAGTCACAAGCGTGACGTCGTGACGAACGGACAGTGTGTTGTTGATGTAATTAAAATGCGGTATTTGCGTAGCCCTAACGCTGTTACGTACGACGCGGCTGCAGGTATTTTTTTTAGAAACGGTCGAGTTAAACTACTGTATGTATTAATACTGTTTTAGTGAGCGCGGTTCAAGTAGATGAAATACTTCGCATTTGCGTCAGCCAAATCGTTTAGGAAGGTAAGTTTGGTAAGCAATCAAAATTATTTACGTTTGTAGAAACAGCTGTTTTATACAGTGCGAAAGACAATGAAGTTAATACAGTAGTATAAATTTATATCAATCCATTCAAATAAACCAGTGGTAAGTTATTGAAATTGATCAATATTTACCTGACGCCTGAATAGAAACGGTCACGAGGCAATGAAACGTTCCAAGCTGAGGTAAAAAGGCAAGGCCATATATTTTGTAACATTCCATATCTAGAAAATAAAGAACCGCTGAGATGACCAAATATGTTTGTCCCAAATATAACGTGTATGTCAGAATCGTTTGAAACTCATTAAGCAGTTTAAGCTAGTGCATTTCATCAATCAATTGAATTTTAAGTTCGTCTGATTCTTTTTTAAACCCTAAACTGGTTTGATCGTCTTGTCTCAGCATTGCGACCTTTACCTACTAACGTTTATTTACAGCTTTTCAATGCCGAGTTACATCTAGACTAATAAAGCTTTCAAATTAGAATACTACATAGGTTTTATACAAATACAGCTAGGTATCTACGTCACAGGTTGGCAACGTTTGTCGGTACGTGCAGGCTGGCAATAATGAAGACGCCACGGTGAGAGCCGTTTAATTAACTTCAAAGATGCCGCGACCCTCGAACTCTGAGTTTCGCTGAACAAATAATAATGAGCCGACACCCGCCACGCTTTACTGCACGTCTAGTGTGAACTAGACTTTATAGCTACTGAAATTAATTTTGCGTTTTATATTGAAGTTTGTGAAATCGAAATCGAATGAGAGCTTCTGTTTTGTTTTTGAAAAAATGTGGCTGAAAATCAAATTGAAATCCTGATCGAAATCGGACATAATATGGGCTGGGAGATTAGATGGGCACGTGTAAACTTCTTCATAATAGAAATATAAAAGAAGATAAAGCACACAATAGAGTATTTTCAAAAATATCTGTACCTTTTGTATCTCATTAGATGAAAAGCCTAAAGAACTACTATTTTCGGCATCTGCTAGACTAGATAGATTATAATCCGAAAATAATAATTTATTTTCTGTCTCTTAATAACATAGGAAATCTACCTACAACTGTATTTCGTAAATAGGTTAGTACAGCAGTAATATTTAATATAATGTAGTATGTATGTGGGAGTAAAGTTACAAACGTAATCAAAGAGATCGTTTGTTCTCTTTATTGTGGTTTCCTTACAACGGAAAAAACTTCGAACATGTATAATGTACCTAACGATTATTAAGAAAGAAAGAAAATTTATATTTTATTTACACACATGGAAAAAAATGTGAGTACTTACAATATAATGCGGCAACCATAACAGGTATCAATAATAGGTTTACATCCCCAAACAAATGCCCAGAGAGTGCTAATCATCTACCGGAGCTGCGGGATATTCGTAAGAGTTACCGCACCCTGGCACTCAAAGGGCTCCGGAAAAACATGGTGGGTTTTAGTCTGACACTCCCACTGCACCCACAGCGGACGGGGTCATTTAAATAATATGTCCCAAGAAAAAAAAGGAGTGCAAATCATCACGGGTGATTTTAAGTTTTAACCTGAACTCAAAGGAGTTTCTTCGAAAAACGTGTAGGAATATCGGGTAGGCTAAAATGTTTCTTAATTTCTAGATATTGCTACTTCGGGAAACTTTTTTGTGTTAGCCGTATTAGGTATGGATCAATATTTACCAGTACCTCTACTTTAGCTCTTGAAGCAGGAATATGGTCATAGTGCAAGCGAGATGGGGCTGTGCCAGGCGCGTAGTTGTGGCTCACCTACACACAGACTAAACGCGCGCTTTAAAAACTAATTATCGCAGAGGTTGGTAAATGAATTATGTATATAATTCCGGATCAAAAAAGTAGGTACATTTGTGTGGATCAATAAAAACATGGATCACAAATTTTAAATTAACTATGTCAATTATCGTAACAATTATAAAAGCATGGTAACATAAATATTTACCAATTAAGTTAATCTAGCCGATAGTACCTCGTTTAAATAATACTTTAAGCGCAGATAAATTAGGTTGACAACGATACGTAAATAACAGAACTCGTTCCATGTCCAATAATACGATAATACGTTGTAGTTGGTATAATAATAGTAAATCAGCCGTGTTATTGTTTATTGATATTGTATGTATTCCTAAGTAAGTAGATAATAGAACATTCCATTACATTGATACAACGCCATCTAGTGTCAAATTAAGCAAATAACGCGAACCTAGCACGAAAGTGTAAATAATCAAAATCAATATTATAATAGGATTTTGTCAGCCTTTGTTTTGAATAGTTTTTTTTCTTATTGAAAGCCCCTGTTTTTTTTTCTATTATTTTTCTACATCAAAATTATCACGAAAACAAATTTTAAATAACTGTGTATTTTACGTTACGTTGTCACTTAAAAAAGAAACTACCTACGATGTAATAATACTCCACTATCTATATATCATAATGCCAACGTTTTTTCTCAAACGTTTCATTTAAAAGACTTCTTTAAAGTTGGGAACATAATAAAAGCTAAATCCTATCTTATGCAAAAACATTGCTACTGTAGATTATATACCTCAATACCGGGAGCTCCTTTGTTCAAATTTAATGAAACATAAAAGTAGCGTTCTTTACCACCTTCTTTCATAATAACCTGGCGAGATTCGCCTTAACCATGCTTCCTACTGAAAAATATAAGTTTAATATAATACGGCCATAGAGCTAAGTTTCGCATTTTATGGAATACATTTCCATCTTTTTGAATACGAAAACTACATTAGTCTAAATATTTTTCTTTTATATTTTTGTGCCATCTTGTTGTCGAGATTATTAAATTGCGTTTATTTTAGGTAGAAAGAGACGTGATGGCTCTATCTCGGTTTTATTAAGCAATTTCTCGCTATGAACTGAGAATTATGATTAGAAACTAAAAGTATCGAGAATATTCAAAACTTACGTAAATTAAGTAATAGAATTTTAGTTTATTTAACTAGCGTAGACGTACGAATTGAACATTGTTTTATTCATTTGTTTTTGTTTAGAAATGACGGAAAGATCATTTATACTCTCACCGCTTTGTACGTAAACAAGGAGACAAAGATAAAAAAAATGTTTATAAAGTTTTGACTTCCAAATCAGTGTCCTTTGAAATGTTAATGCTGTTGTCACCCATCCGCAAATGTTAACAAACTCAAATAAAAACCGCGTTAACCTCCGACATCTTTCTTGTGATAATAAATTCTTATCTCAGAGGCAACTATCGTCAAGTTTCATTAAGAACAGAACTTTAATGAGAATTATCGGAGCCAAAAAAACTTTGCTAAATATTCAAACATTTCAAGAAATTCCGCTGAAACGTTGATAGTGTTGCCAAAAGTTCGTCGCTGTTAAAACTTTATGATAATTAGTGAGCCGAGCTAATTCAAAGATCAAGCCGCAAGATAGGAGTTTGTCGCCTGATGTAATATTGCTACGGCCTCGTGTTACACTTTCTACGCGATTGTTGTTACACTAAGAAGTTTCAAACTTAACCGAAGATTCGAGAACCGCATTTAGTTTTAGCCAATATACAGTCGTAGTAACACTTTCTATTAGACTTTCAAACTTTAATAATTTGAAATTTAGTTAACATTGCATTAAACAGGTGTATTGACATCGAAACTTACCTATTACTTTGATGAATATGGGCGAATAAACCTCTACATTTGTGTAATCACTATAATATGTAAATAATACGAAAGGCGTAATTTTTACACGATTACGTCTCCACTAAATCTTCGGAACTCGTTAATCGAAGTTTCTGGAAGTACTTGGTGGCTGCCGCCAACTGCCTTTGGCACAGCCCCGCCTCAACGCGACGCCAATTTAAATGATAAAACTCTGATCCCTCAAAGGATAAAATTCCGATTATTCCACCCTAAACTAAATTAAAAATCTCTTTTTCGTAAACCGTGGGTCTAGCTTCTACCTGTATACATTTACACTTTATGAGCTCGGCCAATTCGGGTTTTAATCTGTGTTACAGTTACATAAAATTTCGCATTACGTAAGCAACTAGCAAGTACTTAAAATAGAAAATAATTTATTAAAATAGTGTGTTTTAAGCCCCTTTTAGTATTCCATAACTCGAATGGCAATAAGAAAAATTAAAACAACAAGGTATGTTTTTCTCATAGATTTATTTCTTTCTGTTTCATATTACTCGTACTTTGAAGAGATTAATCCATTTTGCGGTTGGAGGTCTCTTAGGCGTGCATTTCTTTTATTCGTTTTGTTATTCACGTGGTCGAGTGGACACAACAAAGGGAATATTTATAAACAGGGTAAATGCTCTGCACGTGTATATTTTATGCTTAGTAGGTATCTAGTAATGACCAAGTATTTTAGCGCTTTAAGCTTGGGCACTTAGTCATGATATAAAATAATGATGTGAATAGTAAAGAGACAAACTTTAAAAAAAGGTCAATTTTTGATCTAAGTCAAAATTTCCTATTTTTCATGGAAACAACATTGTACACGGTTAATAAAATAAGCAATTGACATTATTGATAAATAATTTAGCTACTAAATTATTTATGATTATTGATAAATGTAACTGTAGGTAAAAAAAAAACAAACAAATATTTGACCTAAACGAGACAGTTCGAGGAGATAAATGTTGCATTGATACATCTCGTGGTTGGACAATGGACATCTTGTTTCTACATATATTGGATGCAGCCCAGCTTTTACGGTAAAAGCGCAGATTTACGTAGTCATCATCTTCCTGCCCTTATCCCATTTTACTTGGGGTCGGCGCAACACGTCTTCTAGACATGTTGCTTAAAGATTTGGCTATGGTTTTATAGTCGGCCGCCTGCCTGACACTAACCCTCTTTGGGAATGCGTTTGTTGATGGCTTACCCGCCACCATTCGGGTGACCCAAGGTGCTTGGTACAGTGCACTGGGTCTTAAGGTCCATTAGTCGCCTTTTACGACACCCAGTGGAGGATATGGGGTGGTGCTATTCTTTATATCCGGACACCACACGGACATTTACGTACAGTCGAAGAAGTTTAAACATGCTTATAATAAACTATCAATATATACCTACAAGTGTCAAGTTTCCTAGGTTAGTACGACTTAAACTTAGAACTTTCCAATCGAACGAAGCCGCGGGCATAACTCGTGCAGAATAAAATCGAGACGCCTCGGGCAGACAAACATGAATCCTGATAAAAATAAAATCAATCTTCACTTCAATATTGCTTCGAGATGCATTATAATTAAATCGTTTGAAAGTTAGACGATCGGAGTGTTTTCGTGCTCAATTCTACAACACAATTTGTTTATAATAAAGGTATTGCATCATTTGGTGGCCATTGTATAATTTCGTATGGTTTTTTTATGACTTTATTTTAGTTTAAGCTACAAGTGAATTATCACTAGTCTTAATTGGGTATTTGACTGAAACAATCTAATTAGATTTTCAAAAGCCAATTATTTTTTTAACCGACTTCAAAAAGGAGGAAGTTTCTCAATGCGATTGTATATATCCTCTTTTTTTCATCAGATCAATTAAACAAAATGAAGATATTATTCCGTATCAAAGGTAATGAATCGTATAGGAGTAAAGGTGATCGTCACTTGTTATCAAAAGTGCACTAAGACGTTACGTTACTCGAGATTACAACTCACTCTATTGTCTCAATTTTTAATTTACGTAATAAAAAAAAAATACGTGTCCGTTATTTTTTGGAAATCTTACTGACGTATTAACTTGTCGTTTTTTATCACTTAACAAATTGTTATAATACAATAATTGATCATAGTATATTTTTTACACATTCAACGATTTTGAAAAACAAACACACATCGTCTAAAGTTTTCATTAAAACACATTACACAAGTAGCTTTTAGCTCAACTTTCGGGGACATCACGTCATTATTCATGAGCTTTCTAGACCTGCATTGCAGATTTCGGTGACTGAATGAATCCAGCATCGGAAATAGCTTTTGAAGCATTTAAAGCGAGTAAATTACATACGGTTCCATCACTGCATATTTTTAATTTGTCACATTCATTTATTTTGCATGGACTATGTTAAAGTCGGTGTTAAAATATTTTTACAGTTAAAATTTAATTCATGTGGATTAAATGTAAAACAGTATTTTTCTATTTTACTGGTGTAAACTAGTAAAATGCTTTCCCTTATAATTTACTGCAAATATAAGATACTTAGTTATAATTTTCCTTTACAACTTCTGTGGCAGATTTTAACCTCTAAGACTGGATTAGTATATTATTTTCCTTTTATTATAGCTGTGGGGTTTGAAACTAAACTATTATAAAGCACTAAGCGACTTTTCACTAAATCAAAATGTAAAGATTTATTTCATAATAATAACTATTACTACTACTGCAAGACACACAGATCAACAGGTGCTCAGTATAAACTATACTATTTCAAAGTTTTAGCTGTAAATTATTAAATGAATTTGTATAACACTATCTTGCCAATCTGTTGATGTCAGAGCTCATGACTGGTAGGTATGAAAAGTACCCAAATATCTATCTAATTTATAAGTTTAATAATTAGTCAATTTGCTTCACTGAGTACGTCGAATCGATGGTCTAAAAAAAAAATAATATTATTAATCTTCCCTACGTAGATTACATAAGTGCATATAAATATCTCGGGACAATATCCACTCACGGCCATCTGATCCCAAGCTAAGCAGAGCTTGTGTTATGGTAATCAAACAGCTGATAAACATACTTATATATTTTTAAATATATACATATTATAGATAAATCACACCCAGACACAGAACAAATGATCGTGCTCATCACACAAACATTTGTCCTGGGTGGGAATCGAACCCACGACCTCTGGCTTAGCAGTCAGGGTCACTAACCACTAGACCAACAGGCCCGTCAACCATAAGTTCGACATTGGACTAAGTTTGTTTAATAAAAGGCTTATTCAAAATATTTTTGTAAGTTCCTTTTTATGCGTAACTAAACATCGCACGTCGAGCCTACTTATAGCCTGAAAGATCAAAGCACCGAAAAGAAAACTGTATTTCTAAAATAAAATATATTTCATAAACTTATTTACGTCAAATAAACCGTTTACATCATAATACTGAGTGAATTTTATGTACGAGAATAGCAAATCCAATAGAAATTCTATTTGCTAAAACTCTTTATACATAATGATGGCGCGTTTCTATCAACAAAGGCGCCCATTCAAATAGGTTTCGATTCAATCATAATTCGGATCAGTGTCAGACCTTACAAATAGAAGACGGGTAGTATTTGAACAGTTCACGCACTATCCAGATTCCGCAGAAGGTTTAAATGAACTAAACTTGCTTATTTTGATGTTGAGACAAAGATTTAGAATTGTTGACATCACTTGAGATCAGAGTGCTGGGCCACAAAAGGGAGACATGAAAGACTATTAGTTGTATACAGCAGAGATGAAAATGATAAGAGAAATGTGAGGTGTTACGAGAGCGGATAGAGGAAGAAATGAGTATATAATTAGAAGAGGTAGTTTGAAAGTGGCACCGGTTATAGAAAAACTTCGTGGTAACCTGCTGTCATGGTATGGACGTGTCTTGCGGAGAAATGAGGATTGCGTGGTAAGGAAGGTGTTGGACATTAATGTGGATAGGGGAAGAGGATGAACAAAGAAAGGATGGGTGGATTGTATGCAAGATGATATGGCTGCAAAGGTTGTTACGTCAGATAAGAACGTGTGGAAGAAGAAGACGTGCACCGCCGACCCCAAATAATAATAGGGATAAGGGCAGGGGAATGATGTTAATTCAGAATTGTTGGAAACTAAAGTTATTCTTAACAATCATCCATACACCTAGAGGACTATAATTATTATAAGAAGGAAGAACTAGCAGATACGAAGGATTTTTCCTACACATAAATTAAGGAACTTAGCATCTAACATCCAAGGTTTCATCAATAATATAGATTTTCTACGTAGAACCTCTAATTTTGTGTATTTAAATGTTATCAAGCCTTCTGCAGTTGCCTGTCGAGTGCGTACGTCACGCCAACACCTACCAGAGGCTGGATCCTTGCCAGTGAGGTCCGTTCCGTGCTGTTTGAAGTACCGACGTGCATTTTACTAGATTTATTAGATAAGAATTTTATTGAAAGTTGTACGTACCTATCTTATCCCAGTCCCGGCATATTGCCAGGGTTCGGTTTGTTTAAGAAACTGCTATGGAGCTCATTAAGTAGATAGATAACAGTTCATTGAACTGTTATTTGAAGGAAACGCTGAAAGATTGTATTATAAGTTTTTGATAAAAGAGTATATATCGCTTGCAGTAGAAGTAAATTTAATATCTTTATCCAACTCCTCTTTTTTACATTTTCGTTGTGTGCCAATTCATTATTTCCCTAAGACAGCGAGGTTAAGTGATTCGATGGTATTCGTTAGTTTCCTTGTAGATACTACAGGTTACAGGCTAAAGGTGTTGCGAAGATGGGAATGGGTGGCGGGTTTGTTCCAATAAAATATGAATATGTATATACAGGTGCGTACTAACAGCACGTACTATCTTTCTTCCACATCTGCAATAATATTACTCGGAGAAAACAAAAGTTATGACTGGCCTGTTGGTCTAGTGGTAAGTGACCCTGACTGCTATACCTGCGATACCTGTTATGGGTTCGATTCCCATAAAAGGCAAATGTTTGTGTGAAGAGCACGATGATTTGTGCTGTGCTCAATATGTATGTATTTAGATTTACATAAACACGTTTATCATTTGCCTGGTACTTATAATACAAGCTACATTAGTATACCTAACTTGAGACTAGATGGCGTTGTGTGAAACTTAAGGAATAAAAAAAAATGAATTAATGTAACTTTTTTGTTGAATTGTAAATTTAATTGTACTATTTAGATTTCCATTAGAAGTAATTGTATAATACTCAAACATGACTACATTTATTACTTTCGTCATATTTTACTACATAGTAAAATACATTTAATTACTTGTAGCAATTATGTTTATTTGAACAGCAACAACTACATATGAGTATTTTAGCCATAAATAAGTCGTTATCACAAAACTGTTTATGCATATTAAATCATTTAGTTTAATGATTATTTTGTATGATTTACAACAGTCATAAAAATGTGACACAAAAACAAGTATGATTTGTGTGTTTCGCAAATCATACTCGTCGCAAGTTCAAATCCTGTCTGAGGTTTCAATTTTTTATCATATTACTTAGTTACATTTAATTGCAAATATTATCCGAACCGCAGCAGTTTCTATACATATATTAAAAATAAATGAATTTGTATGGAAAATATGTAGTGTAAAAAAATAATTATTGAAAAACAAAAACCCGACTGCAAAAAAAAAAAACAGTAACTAAAATAGAAAAACGAGCTCTATAATTTAGTGTGAAGAGTATACAGTACACCGTACATTATATTTTGATATATCCAGTGTCACTCTCACAGTCTATACAAATCTAACGACACCTCTCAAGCCAAAATCCATCAAGCCGTTTAGGCTGCAGAGCGTGCCAAACAATTATACATACATACATACATAGGTAGATAGGTACATACATACTCTTGAAAAACATAACCCTCCTTCTGGCGTAGTCGGGTAAAAGGGTTTTTGCTTTCCTTAGTAATAAACCCTCAGCCGAGCTGCTGACTTCCTTATCTTGAACTTTATATTGAAGAGTCTTGTCGGACGTAAACAGGTTAACTTTGAATATACAGGGAAACGAAGCAAGGATCTCCGGCATTTATATCAAGCTCTTAAAAGAAAATACATTTCAGGTAAAAAATATTCACAAAGTTGAATATTTTAACACCAGTCTCGGTATTTACGTTGAATTCATTTAAGGCGGGTTGTACACGTTCATTTTGAGCTATTGGAATTCGGTAAATTTTCAATGTTTGCCACTAAAAATGCGAAACGTGTTAGAAAAATATACCTATCTGTATTAGATAGTGATGGGAACTATTTAGACAAATAAAACATATTTTCTAATACTAAGTAATGAAGTTTTCTTCACTTTACAATTTAATTTTAATAAATTTAACCATTAAAGGTGAAAATTTGACAATTAATTCAATTATGTTACCTGTAACATAATTAAATTGTAACATGTGCAGACTGCCTAAAGATGGGAGTGCAATGCATAACGTGGTTTTTGTTTATAAAATAGTACGGACAATGAACAACGACAGTTAGTGCTCTTTTCGAGTGCCTTGTCCCATTAACCCGGTTGAGTTTTACAATATTTTACAATTTAATCCAGTTTCCATTTTTACATGAAAACTCCATTGAGGCACGCGTTTCGGGCCAACTTTGAGACAAATAATACAAATGTTTTTTAATCACTCCTTATAAGAAGTTACGTGCTATTAAAATTCTACTTTATGGGAAATGTTGCAATCATTTTTGTTTTTGTGGAACTTTTTTTCCGTAATCAATATTTTATACACAAAAAGTAGAAAATTGATTAGGGGGAAGAAAGTTGGAAGGGAAATGAGGACTTTTTAAAATGATTACTTTGAATTCGTTGCTTTGATTTTCCTTGTTTTTGAAATAATTATAGTAGTGTATTAAATTATGTTCATCAATTTACAAAAAAAAAGAAACATTATTAACAGGTAGTGAAAAACAGCAATTCATACCGATTTATTTACAAGTGGGTACTTGCTAGATCTAACTTAAGATTTGTAGTCTTATCTCTTACTATTACATACTACCATAAATCGAACTAGAAACTTTATGCATAAAGCCAAGCCAGTAGCGACTGAGGCTTCGGCTCAGCTCCAAAGAAATATTAGGAACGAACGAGGATTGGATAGGGATTCAACATCCCAGACGTGCCAGTCTTATAGCTTAAGGCTATATACTCCACACTGAATACATATCAAGGAAATATCCTTAAAAAACTACAACTAAAATTAAAACTAGCCACAAAAATGCACGTACAAAAATATTTTCATTTTTTAATCGCCCTAACCGCTTAGCTAGCGCGTCGTTCCAATTTTTAAAATAATCTGTTCAGAGACAGAGTAAACAAGAAGCGGCCGAGACTGGCACCGCACTTTATGCATTCATACGCGATTGTTACAGAAAAATCTCGGTTTAATATACATAATGTAGTCATATTTACATAAATACGTAGACTCCCATCTTATCGCGGGGCATCGGACTCTCGAAACGCCCGCGACACGCGGCTTCGCTATGAAATCTGCATAAATTTGCAGTTTTCGTGTTGTTATACACAATTTATGATGTGGAAAATTGTTTATTTATTGCGATTTTTCTTTACAGCCAGTATATTTCTAGTTTATAAAATAATACTTCTCTGTCTGAGGGGTGGTCGGATTTAAATGAACTATGAAGCTGGATTCGGGTGGCGCTTTATTAGCACGGTCAAAAGAATTATGGGTATTTTATTTATAAATTGTAAATTAATAAATGGATGCCTTTTATTGTTTTAACAAACAATGAACTGGTCGTTACTCTTTTTACTGCAGATTTTTTTGTTACGTGCCAAGTTATACCTACTTATCGCTACTTTGACTACCAGAATTAACACTCAAAGCCGCTTAAAAGTAGCGCCAACACTACCTCATAACAATAATTATGAAAGCATTAACAAAAAAGGAACGAAAAGCGTACAAAATTAGCAGTCCTACACATACGAAGCACGTAATAACTCGGGCGATAATTACTAAATTATCCAGACACACTTATCTAAGTGACATAATAATGTAATTGAATTATAAAGGGCCTGTGCGAAATTTCAGCGACAAAAGACGCTTACATTCGTTCATAACGTTACATTACGTACATTTCGCCGAACTCACAACGTTATTCCTACGTTTTGCGTAATAAAAGAATAATAAGGAAGAGAAGAGACAGAAATGTGTGGTATGCTTTAAAGGTTCGTTTCCGTGCGTTTTGTCACGTGAGTTGATGCGACACTGATGCGGTAATAGGGATGAAGATAGGGCATAATAATTATAAGTAAATATTAAGTCCGACGATGAGGTCATAAAAATATAAGGCACGTTCTTGCCTTATATTATAAAAAAAACATGATCACAATAGTGCAAAATCGTATGTTAGCGGTTTACTCGCGCATATTTATCGGGAGAGCATTTATCGAACTGGTTTGACTCGTAACCCGCCGCGTCAGCTCATGATTAAGGACTGTGTTTGAGCCCAGAACTAGTCGGGTTATCCCGATAAATTTGCGTGGGTATACCGTTACCATATACTTATGAGTCCACGTCACAATAGTTATTGCAATAAAAGTAATGCTTCTAAGTTCAGAAGTAGGGTTACATCAGCATGTCAAAAAAGGTTGCAAGTGGTGATGTCACGTGAAATTTCTATATTATTTTTTTCGTAGTAAAAATATCTACATATCCAATATTGTTGTTTAACCTACTCTCAAATTTCTCATCACTTGAGAATAATTATCAACTTACTCATAGTCAAGTTATAGGTAAAGTTAGCCGTCTGTATCGGGAAATGTACCTTAATGCTTTGACGCGTAATCTAAGCACTTAGATACATGATTGTGGCCGCACTTTGCTGGCTCAGGAGCCAGGTCACAGCAAGGCCTGTTGGAATGCTTTACGTTGATAAATGGCCACTGCCTATGTTCTGTATCTGAGTCACTGTGTACCGGTATTCCGTATGTTGCATTAGCAGAGCGATAGGAACACGTATGCTTTGTTGTCAAAATGACTTATTACTTATCTTAACAGCGTCAAAAAATATATATATTTTCCATGCCATCGTATGCCAAAATTGGGAATTATCACAAGTACTTAATTACTGCCGGTATACTATCAAGCAAACTAAAAATTGACTCGGGTATTATTATTCCTCATCAACCTCTTCTGCAAATAATCTAAAATAGCCTCAAAAGCGAAAAAAAAATCCTCAAATAACACCAACCCCGGCCTCCCGAAATTGATCATAATGGCCTAAGGAGCAAACTTGCTACACTCAGCAGAATTAGTTATTGTTCAGCAGTAGGTACGAGTATAATAATATAAGAAGCATGGCGGTTCAAAGCGACTCTTTATTTATCCAATTACAGTAGAGTACCTATAATATGTTTTCCAGTAAGTATTTTTCTTTTGAAATCCCCGGCACGTCTATTCGTATTGAAATAAAACTTTGCGTCGACTTAATTTAAGTTGAATAATAGGGTTGGAAAAAAGGTTTGATAGTTTTACAAAGCTTGATGTAATTACTTATTTGCTAGAGTTATTTTTAAGAGTTTGGGCTGATGTTTTAACTTGAGGTAATTAAGTTTTAGGAGAGCTTCGTCTGTGATTATCCACTGTGTGTCGTTATGAGTTGTAAGATGGGTCATTTGGGAACTAATGTAAGTGATGAAGGTGTATTTATGAGGAAAGAGGTTACCTTTTTTAGGAAAGTTTTAGATTAGAACAGGGAAAAGCTTTCCGAGGGCTGGTAGGGACCAGCCTATTGCAGTTATGAAGGAGTGACACCGCTCTACATCGGGTTGTGCGCCGTTCCTTCTCTAAAATTGTAAGATCCTTTCCTTAAAAGGTGTTGTTAAGCCCTTGATTCTTTAGATGACAAAATGAAATACTAAACTACACGTCTGTATGTTCTAGAATATTATTTAAATTTTAAACCGACATATTTTTTACACCAAAATACAGAAGTTTTAAGAGATTTCTTCGTTTAAATGTAAGAAATTCAGTCTTTTTGTACAAATTATCGCAAGAATGATTAATAGTTAGGTTTTATTTAGAAACTGTTTAAATGGACCACGGCAATAATAACAATGGGTAATAATTAGAGATACTTTGAAACAAAAGAGATTTATAACTTTCCTCGACAGTCCCGTGGGTGTTTTAAATCTTTTTATTATTTTGTATCAATACACTCTTGTTAATTGAAAACAAGAAGTTTTGCCAAACAAATGTAATAGGTACAGATTTTGTTGTTTTACAATTTTTTTAAAAAGTTACTTATGAAGTTTCTTGTTGATTTTTCTCCGTAAGAATGACATTTCAACACAATGACAACACAATAAATAAATAACGTTTCGGAACTATTTATTTTTTTTAGTTTAAAGTACCTATTATGCAAAAAGGAAGAATCAGTTAAATCGAAATCAATTTATATTATTTCTCATATTTTTTTTATGGAAAGAACTTTTCTTACCATATCAGATTTCAAATAACAGTAACTTACCAACAAGGGTTTTTTAAATAAAACTGCCCTCCATAAGTATAGGTAAAATTATTCGCTAATTTGCAACAATTAAGAGTTCTCTAGAAAAAAGCTCGGATTGTTTGTTTAAACTTTGCCAGAGTAAATTACACTGGACTTGAATAAAAACCTTGCAAAGCGACCGGATTTTGCCAGTTGCTAAAAGAGTTGCTTAATGTAGTCCGCTAAAGAAAAAACGTATTCACTATGTTTTTATACCGTATTCTGTGAGCTACAGGTTCATAATATATTTGTTTCGCTTTTAACATAATGCTTGAACAATTATGATATTATTTAAATTAGTAATTTTAATGAATTCAGTAATGATAACGAGTGATAGAAACCATACTAAATAATAACATATATCTATATATAACACTAACCTTAGATACCTATTAAAATATGTCGTCATCTCCGTCAATGGTAGGAAACGTATTTTATTTAGATTTAATCTCTTGCCAGAATCATTATAACACACTTTTACCGCACAGATAATTAGCAATAAAGAAAACTATGCAATCGTAAGTTGTTACGTAATGAAAACTGGAATTCTAAATGTAATAAAATCGTTAAAGCCACTTAAAAGATTACCACCTCCGGCACCTCCTATGTTTACGTTGTAAATTATATCATGATAGATATCGGATAGCAATAAGTCCCAAACAAACTGAAATTACTTTCCTCTCGCAAAAACAAAGTACACAAGAGAATATAAGTATCCGAACACCTGAAACAAACTGCGATCGCTTACAAACGTTTGTTTACAAATCCATTAACTCAATATTCGCGCGAACAATATTTTCCGTTGTCAATTGTCACCATGCCGAGGCGTATTATTGAATTATGACTATAAACGCGCTACTATCCAAGAACGGAGACCATAAATTTAGGAGAGACTTGTCCCAACAATTTATGTACTCAGAAACTTGGAATGTCCCCACACAGACTTATTCATGTACCATCTAAGTTAATCACTTGACGCAGCGGGGAATTCATAAACACGAATAACGGAAATTGCCTATTTAATAGGGAATCAATGCCGGGGAATTCTTGGGGTTTCGATGTTTGATTTTCGCCTGATTTCCTAAACGGCATACTTATATATAAATTATGGTTTGTAAGTGGTTGAGTGGTGGGTGTTGTTGCTCCCGGCTTGTTATGTGACTCTTTTTGATGTATGGGGTAAGTCGATTCAGACCGTTATCTTGTTAAGGGTGATTTAACACACAATTGCCGGATAAACGGTGTATTATGTTCTAAGAATAATTTAGTACCTAATACTTATTGGTTGTAAATCATTGCGTAGAGACTCTCTGCTTGCTTTGCGTGTCTTAATGGTAATGGGGCAGATGATTCACTTACGTTCTTGAATGTAGTTTTACCATAGTTATACCTCTATACTAAATTATTCCCAGCCTGTAAAACGTAAACGTAAAAGACAAGTATATCAAGTGTTTCAAATCCATTTTTCCTCTTATTCACATCTGTAGCAAGTTTAAATCCCTAAAACGTTCCACCAGGACAAACAAGTCAGCAAACGCTCACTGTTTCGAGGCCTAAGTGCTATAAAATAGTGACAGATCTAACGACGAAGCAAACAACTTAGGCAGACCGCAAATGACACACAAAAAATACTCGCTCATTTTTTGTCACAGAAAATGGACTGACGCTTAGTCCGCGTAAGCAATGTGACAATTGACGATCGTAGAGATGTCAAACAAACGTATTGGATTGACATTTATAAAGCACGTGTAGTCGCGTACTTACTCTAACTGGGACTTTCAAGGACTTAGATTTTAGTTATATCTCTTTGTACGATTATAAATACTATATCAATAAGAAAAATAATATTTGTACATTTTTTGAACAAGTTCTTTATTGATAAAAGAAAAGAACAGGTACACAATAACATGATAGTTCGTTAAATACATTACACAACAAATTAAATCACACGCATACTGGAAACCAGTACGAAAAGAACATTTTTCTCGTCAACGATGCAAATACGTCATTTATATTTTATTTAAACAACCCACTTTACTCAATCACCGACAGACTCAGACTATTCCGGGCGCACAAAAAGACTGTCACCCGCAGTTCCAATAACAACCGTTTCGTACGCGAAAATAAATAAACATCGTTAAAAAAGAACGTTAAAATTCAGTGTAAAAATGGTCTGACGGACGCCACGGGATAAATGCAAAAAGTGTAAAAAATAGAGTTCCTTATTACGTAGAGTCTTAGAGTATTACCTAATAGCACCCAGCCGCGTGCCCATTTTGTATTAAAAAATGCTAGTTCACAAAGTAATTAGCAACATGAAGCGCTAAATAACGTAATTTTAGTGGTAATCATCGAGGAAAGAAAATGAAAAATCTATAATGTAGAGTAGTTCATTATTCGTCGGCGTTTAGTTTTAACTTTCGTTTTTGATGTAATATTTTCCTAAGACCTCGGCGACAAGACTAGATTGCTGCGTTTACAGCAAAATGGGTTTAAACGTGATACAGATGCTACGTTACACTTAGTTTTGTTTACTTTACAAAGAACTTTCGGATACCCTTCATATTTTTTTTAGTTTATTTAAATTCAAATTATCGCTTAACATATTATTATTTCTTTAAGGGTTGTTGAACAACTTGTATTTATGCATCTTTTAATGTTCATAATTATTCTGTCATATGCATTAACAGAAATTTACAGTTTAACATCCTATTAAGACCACAAATACTTAACTGGTTTATTTCTTTACATGGTTGCTTTATTCCATTTTGCGTTTACATGAGTTTAATGTAATTACAAGATTAAATTAAGATACATAATTAAATTAGGTAACCAGCATCTTAAACGTATTGTGAAAATAATAATTAATTAACTTGTAGAAAACAGGAACCATTCACATTAACATTACCAGACGTTTTGTATTCATACATATCAGTAAATTGTTTTCTCTAGATACTTAAAACTTCATTAAAAACTAGCAAAATATGTATATATTCCACGGGCCACGTCCCATTTAGCAAAATAAATCTTACTTCAAAATAAAAACAAAACTTAAAAAAAGAATCTCAAAAACAAATGAAGAAATTCCTTTATTATTTTTAATTAAACAAGTCGATTACGTGTCGATTCGGACATTATCTGCTCGTGGAATACTCGAATGTCCGGGTCATTAATCTTCACATAATATATTGTTTGGTTCCTGAAGAGGCTCATCGGTTTCCCAGACGGGGACATCAATTATTTCCTCCTTTTTTTTCAGATCAAGTTGCTAACTGTGGCTGTGGAGTATGTAGGTCGGCTAAGATTGATTTGTTGATAGTGTTTTGTATGTTAAATGTATAGTTGTGGAAGGTAATTTTATATCAATCATCTTAAAGTATTTTTTCTAATAAATAATCTATAACGTCATCATTAGATAGTACCTGTAATCATATTTTTATGTTTTTTGTTAATTAATAAATAATTAAAAAGCAAAAGAAGGAAAAAATATTATAAAGTACGTTTGACTCACACTCGCAGCTGTTTCATATTATTTTTTTATGCATTTTACTAAACATTACATCTTATAAATGTTATCATAACGATATACACATTTCCGTTAAGTTTAAGGAAAAAAAGGAAACCTGTCACTACTTCTTGAAGCTGTGGTAACGTGGTAGAGAGACGCTGCTCTACGTTGTGTAGTACTGTCTTGCTTTCACAATTACTAAAGTAGAGCTTTGAGTATTGATGGTAGACTCACATATTAATTGCGTACTGCTATTGGCACGATTAAGAGGACAAATAATATTCGTCAAGCTTATTAAATATGGCATACATATAGATAAAGTAGAAGGACTAAATAAAAATGCTTGACGCGAAGAGTTCTTACGCTCTCTTACACTACATTGCCTCTCAATGATCTACAGTCCTGTCCGAGCATTGGACAGTTTTCCTGCAAATCCAAATTTGTACAAAATTAATAACATTAAAAACATGACGTACAAATCCTAATAGTAAACAGATTAACAAAATATACGAGTCATTCTGGAAAATTTGCGAGTGTGCATATTCAATATTTTACAATTTGCCAAAACGGAAGCTGCAAGCAAACTCCAGTAAATCCTCGAAAGTAAGGCGCTCCTTCGAAAACACCGGCTTACTTTGTCTTTGTTGCGATTTTCACGTAATTTACTTTTATACGTATTCATAAATCAAGTTAAACGAATAGCCCCGATGTAAGATATTAACTTACAATAGAATTGTCGGGGCCCATTAAGGATACCTAAGCATTACTTAGCAAATGTATTGGTAGCAATCTCTTTACGAGATTACACGTTTGTATAAGAATTAAAGATAAAATGGGGCGTTCTACTGCCGTATAATCTTTGTTAAGTGAATGATTTATACCCTTGCTTGTATTGTGTTGTTATTTTTATAAAAACATTTCTACGTTTCTTTAGCACTAGAATTCTTGTTATAAGAAGAATGTTTTATTTTTACTTTACAATTTACACCCTTATTTTTTTTAAAGACAGTTAATTTCGTAGATATCGTAGCACATTACTACGAACGCTACGGCATTTCGTAGCACTTGAACTGAATATCCTAAATGCCAACTAAGTTTTTGATTAAATGAACACGCAAAACCACATCGGTATATCAGAGTCGGTAGGAGATAGTTTACATATAGTTTGGAGGCTTTAGGGCCGTCTAAAGGGTTGTTACGTTGTTGTTAATAGTACCGATAAGTTATCTTTAGATACGTGATACTTTCCAAAAGGGTTTAAGTTTAACAATCGGAATTTGCAATTGGTAATTTGTAAGTGATCAAGCCTGACAGTTAATTATATGTAGTTTATTTTCTGTATAAGAAGAGTTCCTTGTTCTGCGCCAATCATAGGACGCTATAATACTGTTTGTATTATATAAAAATTTAATGATATTTATTGCTACTAAAAAAGGAAAACGTCACAGTAATATTACAAAAAAATAATAATACGCAAACACTAAACTTAACACTTCTGAATTAAAACTAGGAGCAAAAGGAGGTGACTCAACTAATGCTGTAGCAGGCCGAGCACGACCCACCACAGCGCTATAGGATTTCATAAAAAGTAAGTAATCATAATATGATGCAACCCACGTCTTCAAGGCACCTTTAGGAAACAAAAGTCTTTGTGTTACCTAGCATGAAAAGAATTTTAGTAGCAGAATGTTTCTTAGACATCAAAAAACACCAACCGCGAAGTTCCATTAACCATTTTTATCCCATATCAAAAGACAGACACATACATCTGAGTATATACACTCAGATTACTCAGTTTGTTAATTTGATTTAGAATAACAGCCTCTCAGTAATCGCGTCGGCGCCTTATCGACGTCGTGTCACGGTTGGCGACGGATAAGCTGTCAAGTTCACGGTCACTGCCTTAATGAAAATTCGTTCTCAAAATGTTATTCAGGAAAGACATTGACTATAATGAAAACCGCATACTTCAATCCCTATTCCTATATTGGAAGTTGGACTTGTATTAAAAATCCGAATTGGATAAATCAAACTGATTGTTTGAAATAATTTTAAATTGGAGGACTCCCTATCTCGGAGGTGGGTGATAAAAAATTATATTTTCTTGATTAACGTAGCTGTTAATACATTCGAAATCAAAAGGTTTTTATTTCGAGTAAGCCTTTTCAGTCATTTTCAGAACGTCACTGACTCTATTTACGCGGTTCCAAAATGTCATTCTTATGGAGACCGGCAAGAAACTCCATTATTGATACTTACTAATTTTGTGTTTACTTTTGTTTCAATAAATGCATTTTTTTATTTAAAAATGTCACCCAACAAGCATCGTTGTCAAATTTGCCTTAATAAAAAACATCAGGCTTTCGGTAAACAAAACACTCTCAAACGCCTAACAAAACATCCGCCATACTTTATGTGTCATTTGATCCTTCAACATCGGTCCTTAAACAACGCAGAGAGCCAATCAGTTAGTCGCTTAGACAATAGCATCAAACGTTACATAGATATAAAACTTTCCGAATTGCTGTAGCTATTGCATCGTACAAAACCAATGGCACAATGCCGACGGCAAGTGGCTGGTATCGCTATTGTTTTATAACATCTAATAAAAATTGGAGGATACTAGTATTGTATTTTCGTTTATGTTTGTAATAACGTTTTATTGTTTGCCAAATAGTGTTTCTGTGTATGTTATTGTCTCTAAATACTAGAATAAAGTGTATTATGGCCTTATTTATATGTCGTGCCGGCCTAATGGCTTCGTGTTTATGTGACTGGTTTTTGTGTACGCATGAATGCTATATTCATATCAAATGTAGGACCAATATTCTGCCGTGCATAGACTATAATGCCGTTATCTACAAAATACTCATTTTGAGATATGAGCAAAAAACTAAAAAAAAAAAAGAAATGCATGCCACTTTATGTCTATTTCACTTATGAGAGATATTTTGATATGGGAAGATAGATATTTTAAAACTCTATCATATGGTATTTAAGTCAAAACAATTGACATTATGTAATAATGTTTAAATTCAATTTTGGCGTTATTGTTATGTTATGTGGTAATTTTATACTATTGAATATAACACTAAAACGCCGTTATGTATGGTTTAGCGGCGTTTTTGACTTGTATATCTTCATAACTATTACATTCTTTTTTTTTAGTATAAATTTATCGATTATTACATAACTACAATGCCGTTATAGCACATAATCGCATTATAGTTTTGTGTTGTTGCAATATTCTTACAATTAAGCCATGACTAAAAAAGGGTAAAACCGTTTTTGCCACATTTTAGGCTAATATTATAAGTATTTTAAATTAATGTTGCTTTTTTAATTGAATTAAGATTTACTTTACATTTCTAAAATGCCGTTATATACAAAACCTTTTAAGGTAACTGCATTTTAGTGAAGTAATTGTGGCCTATAGTTTTAGGGAATACTATTAATAGGATGTTCACAGGTAAATCAAAATAAAGTAAATACTATTTAAATGTACATAATTATGAGAGAATTAGAGAATGCCTCAGGCATTAAGTCCGCCATTGTACAATAATTGTATAAGAAGCATAAATAAATAAAATAATTATACTGCAAAAATGAAAAGTGAGTTAACACTGTATCAATGGGATAAAATAAGTATTGTAGTACTTTTTCATACAAATAAAGCATAGTATTAAATAAGTACAGGTAAGAAAAGTCTTGTATAATTGGTAACGCGCTGTTCATAACAGGTTACGTTAAACATAGTCTAGCATGTAAAGTTATTTAAACAGCCTTCAATCATGTAAAATAGAAGAAAAAAAAACAAGAATTAAAACATGATGTTCTTAAACTTAATATCACTAACAAGGAAGGTCTCTAACTAAGGTAAATGGCAGTTTCAGCAGTCTTAAGTATTTTTTATCAGATTCATTTAAATGTTCATAATTACAGGCAAGCTATGCCAGAATATAAGCTTATGTGGAGGAATTATATCAGACACCTTGGCTATAAGATTAGCTTTTCTGTCTGAGTCTATACCTTTGGGAGAACTACGGAATTCAATAGTCAGAATTTTTCGGTTTTTCAGATATTTGTTGTTCATAAATGGCAAACTATATATTCACCGTCAAAACTATTTTTATAGAAAAAGTCATGACTGGTGCGCTTAAAACATACATGAGACATATTTTTAAGATATGCCCTTGGATTTGAATTTCGAATACGTCTATCTGATAAAAAAAGCATCCTTCTCACAAAAATTCAAACATTCAGACATTATCAACTTCCATTCCATAAAGTGTATTGGATAAAGTGTTTGTTTAAGTTTGACCTACATAATATGGTAGAATTGATCTTTTTTACGACTTCGACTTAGGAATTTATTCCTAGCATAGAGCTTCGCATATGTGGCAGATTTTTTTTTTATTTAATTTCGATACTTATACACGATATTATTTTATATTATACCATATAATATGATCAACATAATATGTATATATACATTTTATCGGAATACAAAATAAAATGGTCTTATATCTCTGAGCGTTCCGATTTAGTTTGTAATCTGCGGTTCTGACGCGTATTATTTTCTTTAAACGTATGTACGGGATTGTACCCATTTTAATTTAAAAGAGTACCTTAAAGGTTTTCTTGCCGGTCCTTCTCCATTGGTATGATATATTATTTTGGAACCAAGCAACTAGAGTCAATAATCGCAACTGTTGAAAGTTTTAAATGTACCTGAGAAGGTACTTGACAAAAAAAACACCTGTGGAATGATTTTAATTCATCACACTCAAAATATAATCAGTTAATTTTTCAAAGCTAAACTAATAATAACCATGATCATTAGTACAAAAATATTTGTGCAAAAAAATATAACAATCTAAAGTTTATATTACTATCGTAAATGTGAAAGCTATTCAATTAGTCTGTATGACGGTTTGGCAACTAAACCTAAACTTTTAGGGATTAAGTTTGGAGTACCTAGAGATAGCTTGAGCTAAAACAAAAGACATATTATGACACTTTTCCACGACATACATTTACTGGAAATCAAGAAAATTTAAGATTTCCGCTGTTCGTCTATCCCTATGTAATCTTAATCTTTAAAAATACTCAATACACTTAGAGAGGCCTATGTCCAGCAGTGGACTGTGATAGGCTGATGAAAAATAAATTTTGATTTGGCTTTTTTTTTAATAGATAATTATGATTCAAGAGGAAGGTTTATACGTACAATACATCAGAATTGCACCCGTGCAAAACTGGAGCGGGTGGCTAGTTGTTAATTAAAACAAAAACAAATGAGAAAAATAAATAGAAATATAAACTTGATTTAGAATAACTGGTGTTCTACTCGAAGCCAGACCTCGGAAACGGTAATGTTAAATTAGATTCTTAAAAGGGTTTCAGGTATTCGTTATAGGCGCGAGAGCAACTTATCGGCATTTTAGTGTAGTAATGTGAGATAGCCGCAATTTAGTGTTGCACACCAGCTTAAATATTTTTGGCACTTTTTTAGAAAATGACGTTAATGTCGTATACATTATGCAAAGTCTCAAATAATATATGTTCAATAAAATGCTAAAATGCAGTTAACTGATTATAACCGCAATCTTACGTAGTATTTCTAGTTAACGGCTTTATAATGTTGGAGTACGTATATTCTAAATTACAGAATGGTAATCTACAAAAATGTAAAAGAGTTTTAACGGCACTGTTGAGTACAAAAATCAGTTAACGACAATTTAGTTACGCAATTTAGAAAAAAAAAATGGTAAAAATGTAGAACTAAGGGGTCTTAGCCACTTTTTAGATTACAAAATATACTTAACTGCAGTTTAGAGTTTTAAAAATATGAATAAAAGTTTTTTAACGGCATATTAACCATATTTATCTCAAGAACTACAACAGATAAAAATAAACCGAAAATACAGATCGATAGAGCTTGTTTTTCTTATTAAGGTAAACAGAAAATCTAAAAATTGACCGGATGTGGGTTAGCGGCATTATAGTCTATGGACGGCAGTATTAGTTTTTTACATGAAGAATACATGTAACGTTAGTTTTACTAAAAAATTGTAGCTAAGAAGGAAAGTTACAAACATTATTTAAAATTTGAATGCTTCTAAAACGACTAGTATTGAATAATAATATGACTTACTGATTACTACATCCTTACTGATCAAACTGTCCATTTCAATAGACACGACATAACTTTTATAAATAAAACTAGAAAAGCAGGGTACTCAATAGATATTTTAGTACAAAACACACACAATTTGCAGACTACCATAGTGGGAAAATCACCGAAATATACTGAATTTGGAGACAAAATCTCCCGAATTTAGCATCTGCAAAAGGTAACAATAGTCCCAATAGTGTTATCCACAACCGACGGGTGTAATACCCAAACTATACGAATATCAGAAAAATTTTAATTTGCTGAATACCTATTACTTGCTGCATAAGGCAGCAATTTTAAATACCTGTATTCTAGTTGGGAAATTTGTTTAATGTATACCTGACGCGCCACTTCCTCCTAGAGTTAATATAGTACCTCCGACGTTATCAAGTGTGTAATAAAATTTATTTATTCAGATAACTGAGATCTGTACACTAATTTCTTAATTCCTAAGAACAATAAATAATAGAAGGGGCTTTGTCCGCACTACTAATTTCCAAGTTATAGGACAATCATATCTATCAGCTTTAGCACTCAAGATGCTATGACAAGCTCCTCGCAGACGAGTGATGAGCGGCGATTTTTTTGCACCAAAGCAGCAAAGTTATCAAAAAACGTATTCATATCGAGGATCTGGTATGTATGAAAAATAATGTTTTAAACTACAACATTACCTTACTAATTGTAACGTGTACTTTAAGAATAATCTCTTGAACGCATTCTTGGAGCTATGAAACCCATGATAGCTAGGATTCGTCTCGTTTAAAGCTCACGATAGAAAGAGTTGGAGTTTGCTTACCTGAACGACGTTAAAACTTACGATATTGAGCTAAACTATAAAAGAACAGCTTTAATCCCGAAGCGATGAAGATTCTTTAGTTAGAGTTTAGAATAAAAGTGAGCTTAGCTTAGCTCAATAACTTTTATTGTATCTTAATATCTGAGATTAATTACATTAGCGTTCTGTTAATAGTCACTAATTTTTGTATACCTTAGATTAGGAGAAAATATTGTATTTTCAGCTCTATTTCAACCTATATTGCATATCTTTTCTAAACGTTATACTTATCAAAATTAATCAAAATCAGCAGATTTACCGCCTCGACTTATTGCAGGTTGTGCAGGCTTGACAACGTATTAGGCGAGCGACGTCTCTCTTTCTAACTGACAAAAATATGACTGTAAGACGTGGGGGTAGGCCCGTAGCTGTCCATTTTAGCATGAAAACGTAACACAAACATACAGAGTTACTTTTCTATTTCATATTGGTTATTGATGTCTGTTAATCTTTAGTGCAGTAGCCATGGCTGCTGTTACAACTATAGGGGCTTAACCCTCGTGAACTGAACATGTTTGAAGTAGTAGCCTGTAGTGCGATCACAATGGTTTATGTAAGAGCTTCGGATTACCGATTGAGGAACACTGCATGAATAAGACTTGATAATAAAATACGATTGTTGAGGTTTTTTTTCTTGTGTTGTCAATGTGGCTTAACAAACAATTATTTTAGAGGACACGACGTCTTCAAGAGCCCTCGTAAATCAAGTAAATCGAGTGTAAAATTCAAAGTGGTTTGCAAAACGAGAATGATCGCCCTTGAGCAGAATACCCCACAATTTAATCACAGCTTCTCTTCTAATCACAAAATAAATGTATCTTCAGATAATCGTACAGTATATCAAATAGAAATAAAACCTACAACAAAGGGAACTTCTTCCAAAAGTAAAGCTTTATCTCGAAACCACCCTTTCAACACAAAAAATAAGGTCATTGTTCAGCGGAACAGATTTATATTTTCCCTTTACAAGAGCCGTTAACTTTGCTAGAGAAATTAAAAAATAACAATAACGATAGATATTCTGTGTAGGGAGAAACACAAAGGTTCTGTTAATGCGTCCATTTTGCAGTGGGAATTTTAATTAAAATTAAACGAGTTTGAGGTTTGGGGTTTTTGTCACCCACTTTTGAGTTTAGTAGCGTTTGACGGGTTGCTTTTTTCGTTCGTTCGTTCGTGTTTTGTTTTGGTAATATCCGATGCGAGTAATCCATTCTTTTTAACAGGATTTTGCCTTTATGAGTTGTTTTATTTTTGGCGCTGATGTTATGAGGTATATTTTACGTTAATTCTGAATTTGTGATCAAGTTTTTGTCTATAAGTAAAAGCTTACCAACTGATTGTTTTTAACGCATCGTACAAAACTTAATTTAAAAAGAACTTACTGTCATGCAGCAAAAAGAAATTGCAATTACAGGAAATATCTCCACTTTAATAACTGTACGTTTCCTTTATTTTTTGCTGCACAATTGGAAAGGAAAACAATTACGAGACAATCGAATAGATAAACCAATTTGAGAGGTCTTCCCTTCCAGTTCTCGATACAAAATTATATTCGAAATGCATTAGAGAGTAATTTGTTCAGTCATTATTATTGTGACTGTTGTGGTGTAGTGGCCAATGTTAATTTGTTTTTATTCTGTATATTCAAAGAAATAAATGTTTTTTTTTATTGAAATACTTCTTATACAAATAGACTTGTATTGTGAGACATTATCTACCATTTTTTTAATGCAGTAGTTCTGTTAGCAAATAGCACAGTCATCATCATTCCCCTGCCCTTATCCCAATTATTACTATTTGGGGTCGGCGCAACACGTCTTCTAGACGTGTTGCTTAAAGTTTTGGCTATGGTTTTATAGTCGGCCGCCTGCCTGACACTAACCCTCTTTGGGAATGCGATTGTTGGTTGTTTACCCGCCACCATTCGGGTGACCCAAGGTGCTTGGTACAGTGCACTGGGTCTTAAGGTCCATTAGTCGCCTTTTACGACACCCAGTGGAGGATATGGGGTGGTGCTATTCTTTATATCCGGACACCACACGGAATAGCAAATAGCACAGTCCTAATTGTAAAATTAATAAAACATTGATGAGAACATAATATTTCCCTGTTTACATATTTTAAAAGTATTCGCCAAAGCGGATTCGCGGAAACGCAATTAAAGTTATGAATTTACACGACTCAACACTCATAGTTTCACTGAAACATCCTGAAAATAGTTCTAAACAAGCTCTAAATAAAAACTAAAAGTAATTTAGCAGCGCATATAAACTTACGAGCAATTAATTCACGCCTGAACTCGAGCACACTTGCTTAATGGAAATGCATTCTGGATAAAAGTTTTTAGTGCTTTCAAAAAACGTATTTCTATTATAATACTGGAGTTTTTGTTAGCAAACTGATCCGCCGACTGTGTGGACAATTTTAATGAAATTCGAGCCAGTGTCGAGTAACGTTCAGTGTCGTTGTAAAATTATTAAACTAAGTTAAAGTTAGCCAGAACTTGTACGATGTTACATTTTAAAAGTTGTGTGAAAAATGAACCTGTGTTCGCGGATAGATTTAAGTTAAAATATTTCTCTGCGTTTTATTTGTAAGCGGTTTCACGCTAACTTTATTAACAAGCTTTGTATTGCTAACTTTGTTGTACGTCTTTATTTCAATTTTAAAAGATATTTTTCTTTAATGTTAGGAGATTTGCCACTTATAACTTGGACCAAGTAATATGGGTTAAGGACTACTGAAAGGGAGATTACCACTACCTCTTATAGTTGTCGTAGAGTATTCTGCTCTATGCCGTGTAGAGACAACACTCTCTTTTTTATTTTGCTTTGAAAGGTTCTAGTATGCGAAGAGCGATGTCTTTTTTCACATCTGCAACAGCCTTACTGTTCAGGTCTATTAGTAAACAAACTAAGTCACGTATATATTGAATACCAGATATCACTTTAAAACAATTAACAGTTACTTACTTATTAAAGGGTAACGTGGTAAGAACACTCACACAAAACTAACAAATCCCTTCGTTGATAGGGTTGGCAATAAAGCCAACAGTTCCAAGATTTCAGCCGATCCCGACTTGATTTAGATTGAGAACTATTGAGTGAAATGCGAGTCGCAGTTAAATATGTGGAGATAGGTAAGTGACGGCCATTGTAAGCCCCGTAACGGAGGCAGCCGAGCAAATTGTGCCGAATGCGGGAGATAAGTGAAATTTATGTGTAATGATATCGACTCCTGCCCTTTATATCAGTATGTTTGCTTCGATGGCGCGACTAGATACGTCCTAATTTATGGCGGTTGACAATTTGTATTAAATTGACCAGATAATGTTCGAGTAAATCATGTCAGTGTTTCTATATTGCCTTTACTGCACTAGTAGTTGGGAATGGGTTAATTAGAATTTCAAATGCCTCTATTGTTTAAATTTTATCGGCTTTTGTTTCATAAAGTATCATTGTTTAATGGTGCATAATGTGCGGAGGATTTATGTACTTTAGTTAATTGGCTAGTTTTACTATTTGATTTTATACTCCCTGTTTACGGCGAAAAGAATTTATGTATTTAAAATAATGGTTCGATTTTGTATTTCGTAAAACCAATTAGGTATAGGCTAATGCGGATATAGTGACTCTATTATAGATTTTGAAACAGGATACAGAACACAGATCAACAGTGCTATTATTAGGTATACTGCATTTTGCAAAAAAAGCAAACACGTTTAATTAGCTGCTAGAAAAGTCATACCCATAACTTTAGCATTACGATAAACATATCATGTGAAGAATAGTTAGATATACAATTGATAGACCTTGTTATTGTTACTCTTGTGTTGTTTTTTTTTTTTTCAATATTGCCAATTTACGTATAATCTATATTAAAGATCTGTTTGTTATAACAATTAAATTAATGAATTCAAGTTTACAATACAAATGCATCTCCTCTAATCTTATTTATTCAACGCAACAAACAGCGTAGATTAAAAATGTAAATTGAAGAATATAATATCTTAGAAGTCAATGAGTTTGGCTTGCTGCCAGCAATTACGTCGGATCTCACTGAAGGAACTTACGCACAGCTAAGTCCTTGCGCAACACAAGTAAATGAACTTCGCCCTACATTTGAGAACCGTTCCAATCTTCCTAATGTATATTAAAAGATAATTATTTTCAGTCCCAGCCACCTGCTTTACCTGGAACGTTTCAGTGATTATTATTATGTCAGTGTACCCTTTACAGTACTTCTGGATAATTTGAATGTAATACAACGAGGTTGGATTGTAGGACAATGCTCATAAATCACTGGATGTCTCTGTTAATGCTTTATTTGACGATGTTGTTGGTGTACTTAACTAACACATTTTTTAATGTACTGTATGAAAAAGGCTCACTTAAGTAACTCAAAATAATTTTAGAAAGGGCTTAAAACAAGTTGATATGTTTAACACAATTTACCTATTAGATAAGCTAAGTTTGGTCGATATATTCAATCAACCTACCAGACAAAATTACAATCTAAGAAACGAAATAGCATCATATCATAATATATTATCATTGTAAGCCTTATATACGCCTTAGATAACCCACCGCTAGGCATAAGCCTTCTTTTGTTCATATCATTCTTCTCTATCTATTGTCTATTGCCTTCATCATATTTCTGATATCTTTTCTATAATATATCATCTCTCATCATTTATGTCTTTCTTTTGTTTGTCGTGGTGAAATGCTAATGACTACAACCCACACCGAGGGCACGGCGTGGGGATATGTCGGACTCTAATCGACTAAAATCACCCCGGGCCCCTTCGCGTCGGGCGTCACGTCATCGCTTACGCATGCTTTGCGTGACCCTAGCTGGATGTCTATTTCATCCTGGCTTTTCCTGGATAACGCCGTCCACTTCACTATACCATACGTAAAACATGATTTATAATTATTCCAAACGCCAGAACATGATAGAACTCTACATATCGTGTTATAAAATTCATTTCACATATATTACTGCGATAGCCGGGAGTTGGACACGTGCCCAGAAAAGGCGATAGCTTCACCTCTAACACATTCGACAAACGATTGTTAAATTGTTATATATCAATTTAGATATTGCAATTTAATATACGGAGAGTGTGATTTGATATCGGTTTGTATACGTCATTCGGCTGTAGAGGCCTATTTACATGTAGATATTAGGTACTAATATAACAATTCAAAATCAAAATATTTTTATTTCGAGTAGGCTTTTACAAGCACTTTTAAAACGTTACTAACTCTAGTTGTGCGGTTCCAAAATTTCATTCTTATGGAGAAGAACCGACAAGAAACTCCATAAGTTACTCTTTTAAAATCAAAAAATACAGATTATACAATAATCAGTATGCAACAACAACGTATTAAGATATAGAATCTATCGTGCACGACGTAACAATAACCCGTCGTTTATGTATGCGTAGGAATAGAATAGTAGTTTTGGGTACGATAAAAAACATCTATACGCGACCAAACAGTTGCAGTAGATTTCTTATGCGAAATTTCTGAAGCTGTTATAGAATATTCCTGATAATTATATTATCGACTTTTTAAAATAAACACTAAATTAAACGTAGTGTCGATTTAATAAAGCCATGTCCTAAATTAGTTGTATCGGCATTCGAGTGATCAGTGGGAATAATTGATGGCGCCTATTCACGAGCCGAACGTTGGGATTAGCCGCGCTTTGCTAAAACATATTCATTTGGGTAATCGAACGATCGAACACGGAACATATGCAGGATTCAAAGAGCTACTCAATTTAACTGGTTGTAGTAAAAAATGGTCTTTGGTGCGTTTTTTTTTGGTTGTCTGTTTTCAGTATTTTTAATAGCTAACTGTTAAAATGTATTGTTTAATTTGTTTTTACGGAACCATCGATACATGAGTTCATGTTCTTCTAATTTATAAAACAATTGTTTACTTTTCAAGTACCTATGTTTATCAGTTGTCTTGCACTCAGAACATACTTTAGTAAAGTTTTATATACTTTAGTTGAGACTAGATGGCGTTGTGTGAATGTTGAGGCATATTTATTTATTTAAATCAGGTGTTTTAAATCTAACATAAAAAGATAAAAAAAAAAAAAAAAACATGTCACAATGTTAGTTACCGTATTCCTCGGAAACGGCTTGACTGATTCTCTTCAACTTTTGTATATGCATTCAGTAAGTCTGAATATTGGCTACTATCTATATTTCATCCCCATTTTTTTACGAACTAAGTCGCAAGCAACAGCCAGTATCAAACAAAATCTAAAATATTATTTTTCAATCTGCAGTCTTATATGAATTAACTCATTTCATTAACCGTATATCACATAAACAATAACGCGAATACCTAAATTACCCCCACCATTGTGACACGTTCGGCTCCAACCTTCGCCGCACGTAATAACACCGTTACGGTAGCTCGGTTAAGTCACTTGTTTTCATTTATGGCAAAATGGCCTCATTATAGCATAGAGCAAAGTGCTGTACGCCATTACACCTTAAAACGAACATTATTCTTGGTTTCGTCTTCACTCCAAAACTTTTACTTGAACTGTGCCGGTAATGTGAATTTATTTTTTAATTTTCAAATGTTGTTTTTTGGTTTTCAGGTTAATGGTTCAGGTAAATGTGGGTAAAGGCTTGTGGTTAGGGCTGACTCTGGTGACCATAATTAAAACGTGAAGTAAATTTGTATTTAGCGAAAATAGAGAAGAATTAAAATTATGTTGGGTGAGTACAGATATGTTAAACTAAAAAAAAGTACCAAAAACCTTATTACTGATGTAAGCCATATTCCAAGTCAATTTTATTTTAATACACATGAAATATCACTTTCTCAGACGTAGGTAACAGCATTTTAATAGTGTTCTTATTTAGGATCTTATATCAAAAGTTAAGATGTCCTAAATAACAGCAATTAATATCGCCTTTCAGACTTTGATCAAGAATTTTACTGAAAATAGTGGAATTGTACTGAAAAATTCTATTCATTAGATGTTTTTAATATTTATTTGTATTCAAAAAAAGGATGAGTATCGTTTTAATATATTTCTTAATCTGTATAGTCAATGTCTAATGATAATATTCAGACACAGATTAAAAAAAATATATTTTTTTAGTTTCGAAATAAGAAGAAATGGGACGATGAATGTTCATCTAAGCAAGGTCGGTAAATGTCAAAACATACATAAATGTGTTTCTGTTACAATAGCAACTTACAAGAATAAGTGGTTTTTTATAAAACAGTTTTTATAACATCAAAGCGCCGCCCGCCGCTGCCTCGTCAGCTAAATATTAAGTACCCTTAATGAGCGCAAAGTAATTCTTTTATTATTTTAAATTCGCATCACTCAAGTGATAAAACGTCCCTTAATGGTATAACAGATGTTTTCATAAAAGTTTCAAAACTAAAAAAGAGCTTCGTCTAACTACACAGATCTATAAAATCTATACTTATAATAACATCGTCAATAACTTTTCGTACAACTCAATAACAAGTGAAGAAAACTTCTCATTTCTTCCTAAACTTTAATGGTTATTTCCTCTTGGTCTCTCGTAACGCCAACGTCTCAGTTTAAAGTTGGCGTCTCCAATGAAAAGAAATCCATTAAGGCACATTTTAAAATCTCATTTAGACGTTTTCGTTAAAGGTGTTGCTAGTGGAAGCCTACCTCTACTACCTTTCAAAGTTAAGCTGGTGAAAGCAGCAGTGAGACAGCATACTGGCAGGAGTAAAGCGGTGTCTCGCTCCCATAAGTGAAAAGGCTACTTTAAAAAGTGCTAGCCCCTGATTATGCTAACGATAATGGTGATGCTACTCAATTTAACTATCTTTTTTTCAGCAAGTGCTTCGTAAAAAAGTCTGTAGTTTTCATAATATACAATTAAGGTACAATGTTGTGCTTAGCTTATATTTTGGCTAAACATGGCTTGTGTAACGTCTACCGTAGATATATTACGTAACTAAAGTGAAACCCACACTAATGGTTGAAAATAATTACAAAGACCTTATCATCCTAAAAGCTTAAACTGTAGTCTATTAAACTCATAAACCGCACAGAGACCCACACATACGTGTATAAAGACAAATTATATGCAGATATGAAGTGGGATTAAAATGAAATAAACCTTTAAAACAGTGAGTCGTTTGCTTAAGCGTTATGTGCATTACCTGCACGCGCGGAGCATTCTCGACTACAGCTAAATGTTCAACTTGAGCCCCTAATGTTCTGCCGAAACATGAAACAAAAAATAAAAACACTGAAAAGCTTTTTTTTCTAAAAAAAACATATCCCGCCCCAAGAAATTTAATTCTGGTATCACGGGGGGTTTCTCAGACATTTAGTTAACACACCCAGACAGACAGAATTTGTGGATCGTACAAATTCTTGTCCTGCACGGGGATCGAACTCGTGACACGTCGCCCGCAGTGGTAATTGGCGTGGTGACCTATACTACTCCGTTATCAATCTCGTAAAGGTACCTTAATTGCCCATGTTTTATAAACGAAATTCAAAAGAAAGCACTGATTTATAACTTTAAAGGAAACTGCGGCTATAAATCCAAAAAGTTTATTTCCTAGTTTGTTCACCGTTATGACGAAACTGCTGAAGCGAATATGATGGAACTTGGCAGCGGGATGTGTCGTAAAGTAAACCACAGAAACTAATGATAATAACCTGCAGTCATGTGCGGGAAGCCTTTGGGTTATTAAACCTAGAATATTATTTGGTGGAATTTTGCCGTTTACCCAAAGAGAGTTAATACTGAAGCTTCTAAATTCATGTCTTTTACTAAAAAGATGTGCTTGAGTAACTTTTGTAGTATTAAAGATCACTTATTTCAATTTTCAACAGCCACTAATGTTATACGCCTTTAAAGTAATAAAAACAAGAGTAAGTCAATTAAAAGACGCTGAACAGATTATTTCTATAGCTCAAGAAAATCGTTAAGTGCATTATTAACTAAATTTGATATAACGAGGCTTTATACTCTTTATTAAATCTGTAACAACTCTCCAGCACCTCGTTTTTATTTAAATGCGGGTAAATTAGGTTCATTTATATTTATTAGTGGAGATAATGGCGGCGTCTCAGTAATTTCCAGTAGGTTTTAAGAGCTATAATCGTCAAACGCCGACGCCGCAGCCACCAAGGGCTTAGGCAAAGGATCTTTTGTTGTTTAGCGTTGACAATATTAGATTTCGCCAACCTTCCCCTCCGAAAAGTTTGGAATTTAAAATACTCTAACTGATTTAGGTTTCAGAACAAAAGTTAGTATTTTTATGTTACAGTTTTATTTCATCAAGAATTTATGGGCAGCTGCTATTTTAATCGCTTTTCTTGTAAAAGTTTAATGGAGAGAAATGCTTGTATGGTTGGTTCTTAAATTTTACAAAAATATTTAAGTCTGGATCCTGACTCATCGCTCAGGAGAAAAAAGACGACTGTCTTACTTTAATACGTAACTCTAAAGTAAGATAAACAACTGTGAAGCATTCATTTCTTTCAATACTATATCAGTAAAGTTAACCTTTCATATGCGGCTCGGAACCCCTTCTTTGCCTATATATTTGTGAACATTTTACTACATCCACATCAAATACTGTCCTTTGTTCTTTGGACAAGAGACAACTTTAATTTCACTATTATGTCTGAAAAGAGTTCAAACTCTTTTGCTCACATCCGCCTAACCAGCTAGCTCATTTCTCTACATAATATGATTTCCCATGTTAAACTGATTACGTTCAATTAATGGCATGTAAGCTGTGTACTCACTAACTCATTAGTAAAAACAACTTGATTAAGATTTCCTCGTAAACACAGTACTGAACAAAGAAGTTGTTCAATCAAAAGATAACAGGAAACAGATGGACTGAATTATTCGAAAATCAATTAATCATCCATAGATTGTATGCTGGTGAAGGGAAAATTTCCCGGAAAGGTAACAAAATTCTCACCATAAAACATGGGTAGCAGAAAATCCGTTTACCCGTTAAATTGCTTTACTACGAACATACCATGGACCAAATAGTAAGGCTTATCCCTTACTGAGAATTGTATGGTTCATTGATGCAAAACCAAAAAGTACATTGAAATTTTCAGCCGGAATTGCACTGTTTCTGGGGTGCGAAGTTTCGATTTCGGGATCTCCGGTAATCTTTATGTGTGCAAATAGAATTGACGCCTGGACCGTGTCCAACGAGGTCCGGTTTACTGCGGCGTAAATCTTTATCTAGAGCCTTGCTTTTTGAATTTCTATTCACGGTTTCGGTATGCTAGATTAGAAGTTATTAACGTGTACACAGGAATATGGTGTAGAACAAATTTTTATTCGACTTTTAGAAGCAGTTTGTGAGTATAATTCTGATGCCTGCATGCCGATATCCTGATTTCGGGATTAAGATTTTTGTTTGGTTTTTTGTCGCTGATCACCGAATGTTTTGTTTTTAGAATACTTGCATCTTGCGTATGTTTTGTACAAGAGCAAATATCCAAAAAAAATATAAGAATGCTGAAATGTATATTAGTAAAACACACTAGTTTCGATATATTAGTATGTTATTGCTAAAATACATTAGTTTCGATACTAAATCATAAATTAAATGAAATACCTATACCTATATAACTTTACTCTTTCATACTATTTTTAGTTATAAATCTATTGTATTGTTAGCTTCTTAACTCCTTTCTTAGGAAGTCTTTAAGCTGTGCTGTTGCCAAGTTTAATTTAGTTGCTAAGCCAGGCTAGAAGGCTGTTTGTTAGGTCTCGCCAAAAGTCCGGCTAAGCAGTCATAATCCTGCAGGAATGCGCATGCTCTGTAAAACAAAAGATTAACTCACGTTAACTTATCATTTGTTTATGTTAAGGTAGTTCCAGAAACAATATCGAACAAAACATAATATGTTGTAGTTCCTCTAACAAACGAGTCGATCAAATAGATCTATTATGACAACTACAAATGTCTAAATGATATGAAATGGAAACAAAAAATATCGGTCTCCGGAACTCGCTAAAAATTGGTAATAAGATAAACCATTTCAATTGTAAATATAACTAACGCCAGCTTCGCACGAGTGAAGTACTGGTGTATTGTACATATAAACCTTCCCCGTGGATCATTCTAAAGTTCATAAATACACGAGCATTGCTTGCTGCTACACCTTGACTGGAAGCTGCCGATGATGCAGCGACGTAGTCCGCTAAAAGCAGAGGTAAAACACGTAAATATAATGTGTATATAAACGTAGATGCAATAAAAAACTTATTAAAAGTTAATTATTGAATGAATTTTGATATTAAACTTGTCATAAGGCGACCAGAACAGCGCAGCCACCCGGAGCCCACAATGCACGCGTATTGACGACTGACGTCCAACAGATTATGGCTCTGTCTGTAGCTTGAATAATATCGGAGATTTGATTTTGGCCTAAAAGTGTACCATGATTTTTAAATTAAATCATGGAAATTTTTAAACTGTTTTCTGACAGGTTGAATTTTTTTTTTGTCATGAAATGAAAGAATTGAACGGAATGAACAAAATGAACGAAATAAACGAAATGAACGATTTGAATGATTTTCAACGATTTGAACAAAATGAACGATTTTACCGAAATGAACAAAATGGACGAAATGAACCAAATGAACGAAATGATTGATTTTAACGATTTGAATGATTTTCAACGATTTGAACAAAATGAAAAAAATGAACGAAATGAACGAAATGAACGAAATGAACGAAATGAACGAAATGAACGAAATGAACGAAATGAACGAAATGAACGAAATGAACGAAATGAACGAAATGAACGAAATGAACGAAATGAACGAAATGAACGAAATGAACGAAATGAACGAAATGAACGAAATGAACGAAATGAACGAAATGAACGAAATGAACGAAATGAACGAAATGAACGAAATGAACGAAATGAACGAAATGAACGAAATGAACGAAATGAACGAAATGAACGAAATGAACGAAATGAACGAAATGAACGAAATAAGCGAAATGAACAAAATGAACGAAATGAATGAAATGAACGAAATGAACGAAATGAACGAAATGAGCGAAATGAACGAAATGAACGATTTTAACGATTTGAATGATTTTCAACGATTTAAACGAAATGAACGAAATGAACGAAATGAACGAAATGAACGAAATGAACGAAATGAACGAAATGAACGAAATGAACGAAATGAACGAAATGAACGAAATGAACGAAATGAACGAAATGAACGAAATGAACGAAATGAACGAAATGAACGAAATGAACGAAATGAACGAAATGAACGAAATGAACGAAATGAACGAAATGAACGAAATGAACGAAATGAACGAAATGAACGAAATGAACGAAATGAAAGAAATGAACGAAATGAACGAGATGGACTATTTGAATGATTTTTAACGATTTAAATAAAATGAACGAAATGAGCGAAATGAACAAAATGAACGAAATAAACGAAATGGACGATTTTAACGATTTGAATGATTTTTAACGATTTAAATAAAATGAACGATTTGAACGAAATGAACGATTTGAATGATTTTCAACGATTTGAACAAAATGAACGATTTTAACAATTTGAATGATTTTCAACGATTTAAACAAAATGAAAAAAATGAACGAAATGAACGAAATGAACGAAATGAACGAAATGAACGAAATGAACGAAATGAACGAAATGAACGAAATGAGCGAAATGAATGAAATGAACGAAATGAACGAACTGAACGAAATGAACGAAATGAACAAATAAAATAAACGAAATGAACGATTTTAACGATTTGAACGATTTTCAACGATTTGAACGAAATGAACAAAATAAACAAAATAAACGAAATGAACGATTTTAACGATTTGAATGATTTTCAACGATTTGAACGAAATGAACGATTTTAACAATTTTAATGATTTTCAACGATTTAAACAAAATGAACGTTTTTACGAAATGAACAAAATAAACAAAATGAATGATTTTAACGATTTGAACGATTTTCAACGATTTGAACAAAATGAACGATTTTAACGAAATAAACTATTTTAACGATTTGAATGATTTTTAACGATTTTAACAAAATTAACGATTTGAACGATTTGAACGAAATGAACGAAATGAACGAAATGAACGAAATGAACAAAATGAACGAAATGAACGAAATGAACGAAATGAACGAAATAAACGAAATGAACGAAATGAACAAAATGAACGAAATGAACGAAATGAACGAAATGAACGAAATGAACGAAATGAACGAAATGAACGAAATGAACGAAATGAACGAAATGAACGATTTGAACAAAATGAACGATTTGAATGATTTTCAACGATATAAACAAAATGAACGATTTGAATGATTTTCAACGATTTGGACAAAATGAACAATTTTAACGATTTGAATGATTTTCTATGATTTGAACAAAATGAACGAAATAAACGATTTTAACGATTTGAATGATTTTCAACGATTTGAACAAAATTAATGATTTGAACGATTTGAACGAAATGAACGAAATGAAAGATTTGAACAAAATGAACGATCTGAACGATTTTAACGATTTGAATGATTTTCAACGATTGAAACAAAATGAACGATTTGAATGATTTTCAACGATTTAAACAAAATGAACGATTTAAATGATTTTCAACGATTTGAACAAAATTAACGATTTGAATGATTTTCAACGATTTGAACAAAATAAACAAAATGAACGAAATGAACGATTTGAATGATTTTCAACGATTTGAACAAAATTAACGATTTGAACGATTCGAACGATTTGAATGATTTTCAACGATTTGAACAAAAATAACGAATTGAACGATTTGAATGATTTTCAACGATTTGAACAAAATAAACAAAACAAACAAAATGAATGATTTTAACGATTTGAACGATTTTCAACGATTTGAACAAAATGAACGATTTTAACGAAATAAACTATTTTAACGATTTGAATGATTTTTAACAATTGGAACAAAATAAACGATTTGAATGATTTTCAACGATTTGAACAAAATAAACAAAATGAACGAAATAAACGATTTTAACGATTTCAATGATTTTCAACGATTTTAACAAAATTAACGATTTGAACGATTTGAACGAAATGAACGAAATGAACGAAATGAACGAAATGAACGAAATGAACGAAAGGAACGAAATGAACGAAATGAACGAAATGAACAAATAAACAAAATAAACGAAATGAACGATTTTAACGATTTGAATGATTTTCAACGATTTGAACGAAATGAACAAAATAAACAAAATAAACGAAATGAACGATTTTAACGATTTGAATGATTTTCAACGATTTAAACAAAATGAAAAAAATGAACGAAATGAACGGAATGAGCGAAATGAATGAAATGAACGAAATGAACGAACTGAACGAAATGAACGAAATGAACAAATAAACAAAATAAACGAAATGAACGATTTTAACGATTTGAATGATTTTCAACGATTTGAACGAAATGAACAAAATAAACAAAATAAACGAAATGAACGATTTTAACGATTTGAATGATTTTCAACGATTTGAACGAAATGAACGATTTTAACAATTTTAATGATTTTCAACGATTTAAACAAAATGAACGTTTTTACGAAATGAACAAAATAAATAAAATGAATGATTTTAACGATTTGAACGATTTTCAACGATTTGAACAAAATGAACGATTTTAACGAAATAAACTATTTTAACGATTTGAATGATTTTTAACGATTTTAACAAAATTAACGATTTGAACGATTTGAACGAAATGAACGAAATGAACGAAATGAACGAAATGAACGAAATGAACAAAATGAACGAAATGAACGAAATGAACGAAATGAACGAAATTAACGAAATGAACGAAATGAACGAAATGAACAAAATGAACGAAATGAACGAAATGAACGAAATGAACGAAATGAACGAAATGAACGATTTGAACAAAATGAACGATTTGAACGATTTTAACGATTTGAATGATTTTCAACGATTTAAACAAAATGAACGATTTAAATGATTTTCAACGATTTGGACAAAATGAACGATTTTAACGATTTGAATGATTTTCTATGATTTGAACAAAATCAACAAAATAAACGATTTTAACGATTTGAATGATTTTCAACGATCTTAACAAAATCAACAAAATGAACGATTTTAACGATTTTAACGATTTGAATGAATTTCAACGATTTGAACAAAATAAACAAAATGAACGAAATAAACGATTTTAACGATTTGAATGATTTTCAACGATTTGAACAAAATTAATGATTTGAACGATTTGAACGAAATGAACGAAATGAACGAAATGAACGATTTGAACAAAATGAACGATCTGAACGATTTTAACGATTTGAATGATTTTCAACGATTGAAACAAAATGAACGATTTGAATGATTTTCAACGATTTAAACAAAATGAACGATTTAAATGATTTTCAACGATTTGAACAAAATTAACGATTTGAATGATTTTCAACGATTTGAACAAAATAAACAAAATGAACGAAATGAACGATTTGAATGATTTTCAACGATTTGAACAAAATTAACGATTTGAACGATTCGAACGATTTGAATGATTTTCAACGATTTGAACAAAATTAACGAATTGAACGATTTGAATGATTTTCAACGATTTAAACAAAATGAACGATTTGCATGATTTTCAATGATTTGAACAAAATGAACAAAACAAACAAAATGAATGATTTTAACGATTTGAACGATTTTCAACGATTTGAACAAAATGAACGATTTTAACGATTTGAATGAATTTCAACGATTTGAACAAAATAAACAAAATGAACGAAATAAACGATTTTAACGATTTGAATGATTTTCAACGATTTGAACAAAATTAATGATTTGAACGATTTGAACGAAATGAACGAAATGAACGATTTGAACAAAATGAACGATCTGAACGATTTTAACGATTTGAATGATTTTCAACGATTGAAACAAAATGAACGATTTGAATGATTTTCAACGATTTAAACAAAATTAACGATTTAAATGATTTTCAACGATTTGAACAAAATTAACGATTTGAATGATTTTCAACGATTTGAACAAAATAAACAAAATGAACGAAATGAACGATTTGAATGATTTTCAACGATTTGAACAAAATTAACGATTTGAACGATTCGAACGATTTGAATGATTTTCAACGATTTGAACAAAATTAACGAATTGAACGATTTGAATGATTTTCAACGATTTAAACAAAATGAACGATTTGCATGATTTTCAATGATTTGAACAAAATGAACAAAACAAACAAAATGAATGATTTTAACGATTTGAACGATTTTCAACGATTTGAACAAAATGAACGATTTTAACGAAATAAACTATTTTAACGATTTGAATGATTTTTAACGATTGGAACAAAATAAACGATTTGAATGATTTTCAACGATTTGAACAAAATAAACAAAATGAACGAAATAAACGATTTTAACGATTTCAATGATTTTCAACGATTTTAACAAAATTAACGATTTGAACGATTTGAACGAAATGAACAAAATGAACGAAATGAACGAAATGAACGAAATGAACGAAATGAACGAAATGAACAAATAAACAAAATAAACGAAATGAACGATTTTAACGATTTAAATGATTTTCAACGATTTGAACGAAATGAACAAAATAAACAAAATAAACGAAATTAACGATTTTAACGATTTGAATGATTTTCAACGATTTGAACGAAATGAACGATTTTAACAATTTTAATGATTTTCAACGATTTAAACAAAATGATCGTTTTTACGAAATGAACAAAATAAACAAAATGAATGATTTTAACGATTTGAACGATTTTCAACGATTTGAACAAAATGGACGATTTGAACGAAATGAACGAAATGAACGAAATGAACGAAATGAACAAATAAACAAAATAAACGAAATGAACGATTTTAACGATTTGAATGATTTTCAACGATTTGAACGAAATGAACAAAATAAACAAAATAAACAAAATAAACGAAATGAACGATTTTAACGATTTGAATGATTTTCAACGATTTGAACGAAATGAACGATTTTAACAATTTTAATGATTTTCAACGATTTAAACAAAATGAACGTTTTTACGAAATGAACAAAATAAACAAAATGAATGATTTTAACGATTTGAACGATTTTCAACGATTTGAACAAAATGAACGATTTTAACGAAATAAACTATTTTAACGATTTGAATGATTTTTAACGATTTTAACAAAATTAACGATTTGAACGATTTGAACGATTTGAACGAAATGAACGAAATGAACGAAATGAACGAAATGAACGAAATGAACAAAATGAACGAAATGAACGAAATTAACGAAATTAACGAAATTAACGAAATGAACGAAATGAACGAAATGAACGATTTGAACAAAATGAACGATTTGAACGATTTTAACGATTTGAATGATTTTCAACAATTTAAACAAAATGAACGATTTGAATGATTTTCAACGATTTGGACAAAATGAACGATTTTAACGATTTGAATGATTTTCTATGATTTGAACAAAATCAACAAAATGAACGATTTTAACGATTTGAATGATTTTCAACGATTTTAACAAAATCAACAAAATGAACGATTTTAACGATTTTAACGATTTGAATGAATTTCAACGATTTGAACAAAATAAACAAAATGAACGAAATAAACGATTTTAACGATTTGAATGATTTTCAACGATTTGAACAAAATTAATGATTTGAACGATTTGAACGAAATGAACGAAATGAACGAAATGAACGAAATAAACGAAATGAACGAAATGAACGATTTGAACAAAATGAACGATCTGAACGATTTTAACGATTTGAATGATTTTCAACGATTTAAACAAAATGAACGATTTGAATGATTTTCAACGATTTGAACAAAATTAACGATTTGAATGATTTTCAACGATTTGAACAAAATAAACAAAATGAACGATTTGAATGATTTTCAACGATTTGAACAAAATAAACAAAATGAACGAAATGAACGATTTTAACGATTTGATTAATTTTCAACGATTTGAACAAAATTAACAATTCTAACGATTTGAACAAAATTAACGATTTGAATGATTTTCAACGATTTGAACAAAATAAACAAAATGAACGAAATGAACGATTTTAACAATTTGAATGATTTTCAACGATTTGAATAAAATAAACAATTTGAACGATTTGAACGATTTGAACGATTTAAATGATTTCCAACGATTTGAACAAAATGAACAAAATGAACGAAATAAATGATTTTAACGATTTAAACGATTTTCAACGATTTGAACAAAATTAACGATTTGAATGATTTTCAACGACTTGAACAAAATAAACAAAATGAACGATTTTAACGATTTAAATGATTTTCAACAATTTGAACAAAATTAACGATTTGAACGATTTTAACGAAATGAACGAAATGAACGAAATGAACGAAATGAACGAAATGAACGAAATGAACGAAATGAACGAAATGAACGAAGTGAACGAAATGAACGAAATGAACGATTTTAACGATTTGAATAATTTTCAACGATTTGAACAAAATTAGCGATTCTAACGATTTGAACTAAATTAACGATTTGAATGATTTTCAACGATTTGAACAAAATAAACAAAATGAACGAAATGAACGATTTGAATGATTTTCAACGATTTGAACAAAATTAACGATTTGAACGAAATGAGCGAAATGAACGAAATGAACGAAATGAACGATTTTAACGATTTGAATAATTTTCGACGATTTGAACAAAATTAGCGATTCTAACGATTTGAACAAAATTAACGATTTGAATGATTTTCAACGATTTGAACAAAATAAACAAAATGAACGAAATGAACGATTTTAACGATTTGAATGATTTTCAACGATTTGAACAAAATTAACGATTTGAATGATTTTCAACGATTTGAACAAAATGAACAAAATGAACGAAATGAATGATTTTAACGATTTGAACGATTTTCAACGATTTAAACAAAATTAACGATTTAAACGAAATAAACGTTTTTCAACGATTTGAACAAAATTAACGATTTGAATGATTTTCAACGATTTGAACAAAATGAACAATTTTAACGAAATAAACGATTTTAACGATTTGAATGATTTTTAACGATTTGAACAAAATTGACGATTTGAATGATTTTCAACGATTTGAACAAAATAAACAAAATGAACGAAATGAACGATTTTAACGATTTGAATGATTTTCAACGATTTGAACAAAATTAACGATTTGAACGATTTGAATGATTTTCAACGATTTGAACATAATGAACAAAATGAACGAAATAAATGATTTTAACGATTTGAACGATTTGAACAAAATTAATGATTTGAACAAAATTAACGATTTGAATGATTTTCAACGATTTGAACGAAATAAACGAAATGAACGATTTTAACGATTTGAATGATTTTCAACGATTTGAACAAAATTAACGATTTGAACGAAATGAACGAAATGAACGAAATGAACGAAATGAACGAAATGATTAAAATGAACGAAATGAACGAAATGAACGAAATGAACGAAATAAATGATTTTAACGATTTGAACGATTTTCAACGATTTGAACAAAATTAACGATTTGAACAAAATTAACGATTTGAACGATTCGAACGATTTGAATGATTTTCAACGATTTGAACAAAATTAACGAATTGAACGATTTGAATGATTTTCAACGATTTGAACAAAATGAACGATTTTAACGATTTGAATGATTTTCAACGATTTGAACAAAATGAACGATTTTAACGATTTGAATGATTTTCAACGATTTAAACAAAATGAACGATTTTCAACGATTTGGACAAAATGAACGATTTTAACGATTTGAATGATTTTCAACGATTTGAACAAAATGAACAAAATGAACGAAATGAATGATTTTAACGATTTGAACGATTTTCAACGATTTAAACAAAATTAACGATTTAAACGAAATAAACGATTTTCAACGATTTGAACAAAATTAACGATTTGAATGATTTTCAACGATTTGAACAAAATAAACAAAATGAACGAAATGAACGATTTGAATAATTTTCAACGATTTGAACAAAATTAACAATTCTAACGATTTGAACAAACTTAACGATTTGAATGATTTTTAACGATTTGAACAAAATAAACAAAATGAACGAAATGAACGATTTTAACAATTTGAATGATTTTCATTGATTTGAATAAAATTAACAATTTGAACGATTTGAACGATTTGAACAATTTTAACGATTTTAATGATTTTCAACGATTTGAACAAAATGAACAAAATGAACGAAATAAATGATTTTAACGATTTAAACGATTTTCAACGATTTGAACAAAATTAACGATTTGAATGATTTTCAACGACTTGAACAAAATAAACAAAATGAACGATTTTAACGATTTAAATGATTTTCAACGATTTGAACAAAATTGACGATTTGAACGATTTTAACGAAATGAACGAAATGAACGAAATGAACGAAATGAACGAAATGAACGAAATGAACGAAATGAACGAAATGAACGAAATGAACGAAATGAACGAAATGAACGAAATGAACGAAATGAACGAAATGATTAAAATGAACGAAATGAACGAAATGAACGAAATGAACGAAGTGAACGAAATGAACGAAATGAACGAAATGAACGAAATGAACGAAATGAACGATTTTAACGATTTGAATAATTTTCAACGATTTGAACAAAATTAGCGATTCTAACGATTTGAACAAAATTAACGATTTGAATGATTTTCAACGATTTGAACAAAATAAACAAAATGAACGAAATGAACGAAATGAACGATTTTAACGATTTGAATGATTTTCAACGATTTGAACAAATTTAACGATTTGAACGAAATGAGCGAAATGAACGAAATGAACGAAATTGACGATTTGAATGATTTTCAACGATTTGAACAAAATAAACAAAATGAACGAAATGAACGATTTTAACGATTTGAATGATTTTCAACGATTTGAACAAAATGAACAAAATGAACGAAATAAATGATTTTAACGATTTGAACGATTTGAACAAAATTAATAATTTGAGCAAAATTAACGATTTGAATGATTTTCAACGATTTGAACGAAATAAACGAAATGAACGATTTTAACGATTTGAATGATTTTCAACGATTTGAACAAAATTAACGATTTGAACGAAATGAACGAAATGAACGAAATGAACGAAATGAACGAAATGAACGAAATGAACGAAATGAACGAAATGAACGAAATGAACGATTTTAACGATTTGAATAATTTTCAACGATTTGAACAAAATTAGCGATTCTAACGATTTGAACAAAATTAACGATTTGAATGACTTTCAACGATTTGAACAAAATAAACAAAATGAACGAAATGAACGATTTTAACGATTTGAATGATTTTCAACGATTTGAACAAATTTAACGATTTGAACGAAATGAGCGAAATGAACGAAATGAACGAAATTGACGATTTGAATGATTTTCAACGATTTGAACAAAATAAACAAAATGAACGAAATGAACGATTTTAACGATTTGAATGATTTTCAACGATTTGAACAAAATGAACAAAATGAACGAAATAAATGATTTTAACGATTTGAACGATTTGAACAAAATTAATAATTTGAACAAAATTAACGATTTGAATGATTTTCAACGATTTGAACGAAATAAACGAAATGAACGATTTTAACGATTTGAATGATTTTCAACGATTTGAACAAAATTAACGATTTGAACGAAATGAACGAAATGAACGAAATGAACGAAATGAACGAAATGAACGAAATGAACGAAATGAACGAAATGAACGAAATGAACGAAATGAACGAAATGAACGAAATGAACGAAATGAACGAAATGAACGAAATGAACGAAATGAACGAAATGAACGAAATGAACGAAATGAACGAAATGAACGAAATGAACGAAATGAACGAAATGAACGAAATGAACGAAATGAACGAAATGAACGAAATGAACGAAATGAACGAAATGAACGAAATGAACGAAATGAACGAAATGAACGAAATGAACGAAATGAACGAAATGAACGAAATGAACGAAATGAACGAAATGAACGAAATGAACGAAATGAACGAAATGAACGAAATGAACGAAATGAACGAAATGAACGAAATGAACGAAATGAACGAAATGAACGAAATAAGCGAAATGAACAAAATGAACGAAATGAATGAAATGAACGAAATGAACGAAATGAACAAAATGAGCGAAATGAACGAAATGAACGATTTTAACGATTTGAATGATTTTCAACGATTTAAACGAAATGAACGAAATGAACGAAATGAACGAAATGAACGAAATGAACGAAATGAACGAAATGAACGAAATGAACGAAATGAACGAAATGAACGAAATGAACGAAATGAACGAAATGAACGAAATGAACGAAATGAACGAAATGAACGAAATGAACGAAATGAACGAAATGAACGAAATGAACGAAATGAAAGAAATGAACGAAATGAACGAGATGGACTATTTGAATGATTTTTAACGATTTAAATAAAATGAACGAAATGAGCGAAATGAACAAAATGAACGAAATAAACGAAATGGACGATTTTAACGATTTGAATGATTTTTAACGATTTAAATAAAATGAACGATTTGAACGAAATGAACGATTTGAATGATTTTCAACGATTTGAACAAAATGAACGATTTTAACAATTTGAATGATTTTCAACGATTTAAACAAAATGAAAAAAATGAACGAAATGAACGAAATGAACGAAATGAACGAAATGAACGAAATGAACGAAATGAACGAAATGAGCGAAATGAATGAAATGAACGAAATGAACGAACTGAACGAAATGAACGATGAACGAAATGAACAAATAAAATAAACGAAATGAACGATTTTAACGATTTGAACGATTTTCAACGATTTGAACGAAATAAACAAAATAAACAAAATAAACGAAATGAACGATTTTAACGATTTGAATGATTTTCAACGATTTGAACGAAATGAACGATTTTAACAATTTTAATGATTTTCAACGATTTAAACAAAATGAACGTTTTTACGAAATGAACAAAATAAACAAAATGAATGATTTTAACGATTTGAACGATTTTCAACGATTTGAACAAAATGAACGATTTTAACGAAATAAACTATTTTAACGATTTGAATGATTTTTAACGATTTTAACAAAATTAACGATTTGAACGATTTGAACGAAATGAACGAAATGAACGAAATGAACGAAATGAACGAAATGAACGAAATGAACGAAATGAACGAAATAAACGAAATGAACGAAATGAACAAAATGAACGAAATGAACGAAATGAACGAAATGAACGAAATGAACGAAATGAACGAAATGAACGATTTGAACAAAATGAACGATTTGAATGATTTTCAACGATATAAACAAAATGAACGATTTGAATGATTTTCAACGATTTGGACAAAATGAACAATTTTAACGATTTGAATGATTTTCTATGATTTGAACAAAATGAACGAAATAAACGATTTTAACGATTTGAATGATTTTCAACGATTTGAACAAAATTAATGATTTGAACGATTTGAACGAAATGAACGAAATGAACGAAATGAACGAAATGAACGATTTGAACAAAATGAACGATCTGAACGATTTTAACGATTTGAATGATTTTCAACGATTGAAACAAAATGAACGATTTGAATGATTTTCAACGATTTAAACAAAATGAACGATTTAAATGATTTTCAACGATTTGAACAAAATTAACGATTTGAATGATTTTCAACGATTTGAACAAAATAAACAAAATGAACGAAATGAACGATTTGAATGATTTTCAACGATTTGAACAAAATTAACGATTTGAACGATTCGAACGATTTGAATGATTTTCAACGATTTGAACAAAAATAACGAATTGAACGATTTGAATGATTTTCAACGATTTGAACAAAATAAACAAAACAAACAAAATGAATGATTTTAACGATTTGAACGATTTTCAACGATTTGAACAAAATGAACGATTTTAACGAAATAAACTATTTTAACGATTTGAATGATTTTTAACAATTGGAACAAAATAAACGATTTGAATGATTTTCAACGATTTGAACAAAATAAACAAAATGAACGAAATAAACGATTTTAACGATTTCAATGATTTTCAACGATTTTAACAAAATTAACGATTTGAACGATTTGAACGAAATGAACGAAATGAACGAAATGAACGAAATGAACGAAATGAACGAAATGAACGAAATGAACGAAATGAACAAATAAACAAAATAAACGAAATGAACGATTTTAACGATTTGAATGATTTTCAACGATTTGAACGAAATGAACAAAATAAACAAAATAAACGAAATGAACGATTTTAACGATTTGAATGATTTTCAACGATTTAAACAAAATGAAAAAAATGAACGAAATGAACGAAATGAGCGAAATGAATGAAATGAACGAAATGAACGAACTGAACGAAATGAACGAAATGAACAAATAAACAAAATAAACGAAATGAACGATTTTAACGATTTGAATGATTTTCAACGATTTGAACGAAATGAACAAAATAAACAAAATAAACGAAATGAACGATTTTAACGATTTGAATGATTTTCAACGATTTGAACGAAATGAACGATTTTAACAATTTTAATGATTTTCAACGATTTAAACAAAATGAACGTTTTTACGAAATGAACAAAATAAATAAAATGAATGATTTTAACGATTTGAACGATTTTCAACGATTTGAACAAAATGAACGATTTTAACGAAATAAACTATTTTAACGATTTGAATGATTTTTAACGATTTTAACAAAATTAACGATTTGAACGATTTGAACGAAATGAACGAAATGAACGAAATGAACAAAATGAACGAAATGAACGAAATGAACGAAATGAACGAAATTAACGAAATGAACGAAATGAACGAAATGAACAAAATGAACGAAATGAACGAAATGAACGAAATGAACGAAATGAACGAAATGAACGAAATGAACGAAATGAACGAAATGAACGATTTGAACAAAATGAACGATTTGAACGATTTTAACGATTTGAATGATTTTCAACGATTTAAACAAAATGAACGATTTAAATGATTTTCAACGATTTGGACAAAATGAACGATTTTAACGATTTGAATGATTTTCTATGATTTGAACAAAATCAACAAAATAAACGATTTTAACGATTTGAATGATTTTCAACGATCTTAACAAAATCAACAAAATGAACGATTTTAACGATTTTAACGATTTGAATGAATTTCAACGATTTGAACAAAATAAACAAAATGAACGAAATAAACGATTTTAACGATTTGAATGATTTTCAACGATTTGAACAAAATTAATGATTTGAACGATTTGAACGAAATGAACGAAATGAACGAAATGAACGATTTGAACAAAATGAACGATCTGAACGATTTTAACGATTTGAATGATTTTCAACGATTGAAACAAAATGAACGATTTGAATGATTTTCAACGATTTAAACAAAATGAACGATTTAAATGATTTTCAACGATTTGAACAAAATTAACGATTTGAATGATTTTCAACGATTTCAACAAAATAAACAAAATGAACGAAATGAACGATTTGAATGATTTTCAACGATTTGAACAAAATTAACGATTTGAACGATTCGAACGATTTGAATGATTTTCAACGATTTGAACAAAATTAACGAATTGAACGATTTGAATGATTTTCAACGATTTGAACAAAATGAACGATTTGCACGATTTGCAATGATTTGAACAAAATGAACAAAACAAACAAAATGAATGATTTTAACGATTTGAACGATTTTCAACGATTTGAACAAAATGAACGATTTTAACGAAATAAACTATTTTAACGATTTGAATGATTTTTAACGATTGGAACAAAATAAACGATTTGAATGATTTTCAACGATTTGAACAAAATAAACAAAATGAACGAAATAAACGATTTTAACGATTTCAATGATTTTCAACGATTTTAACAAAATTAACGATTTGAACGATTTGAACGAAATGAACAAAATGAACGAAATGAACGAAATGAACGAAATGAACGAAATGAACAAATAAACAAAATAAACGAAATGAACGATTTTAACGATTTAAATGATTTTCAACGATTTGAACGAAATGAACAAAATAAACAAAATAAACGAAATTAACGATTTTAACGATTTGAATGATTTTCAACGATTTGAACGAAATGAACGATTTTAACAATTTTAATGATTTTCAACGATTTAAACAAAATGATCGTTTTTACGAAATGAACAAAATAAACAAAATGAATGATTTTAACGATTTGAACGATTTTCAACGATTTGAACAAAATGGACGATTTGAACGAAATGAACGAAATGAACGAAATGAACGAAATGAACAAATAAACAAAATAAACGAAATGAACGATTTTAACGATTTGAATGATTTTCAACGATTTGAACGAAATGAACAAAATAAACAAAATAAACAAAATAAACGAAATGAACGATTTTAACGATTTGAATGATTTTCAACGATTTGAACGAAATAAACGATTTTAACAATTTTAATGATTTTCAACGATTTGAACAAAATAAACAAAATGAACGAAATAAACGATTTTAACGATTTCAATGATTTTCAACGATTTTAACAAAATTAACGATTTGAACGATTTGAACGAAATGAACGAAATGAACGAAATGAACGAAATGAACGAAATGAACGAAATGAACGAAATGAACGAAATGAACGAAATGAACAAATAAACAAAATAAACGAAATGAACGATTTTAACGATTTGAATGATTTTCAACGATTTGAACGAAATGAACAAAATAAACAAAATAAACGAAATGAACGATTTTAACGATTTGAATGATTTTCAACGATTTAAACAAAATGAAAAAAATGAACGAAATGAACGAAATGAGCGAAATGAATGAAATGAACGAAATGAACGAACTGAACGAAATGAACGAAATGAACAAATATACAAAATAAACGAAATGAACGATTTTAACGATTTGAATGATTTTCAACGATTTGAACGAAATGAACAAAATAAACAAAATAAACGAAATGAACGATTTTAACGATTTGAATGATTTTCAACGATTTGAACGAAATGAACGATTTTAACAATTTTAATGATTTTCAACGATTTAAACAAAATGAACGTTTTTACGAAATGAACAAAATAAATAAAATGAATGATTTTAACGATTTGAACGATTTTCAACGATTTGAACAAAATGAACGATTTTAACGAAATAAACTATTTTAACGATTTGAATGATTTTAACGATTTTAACAAAATTAACGATTTGAACGATTTGAACGAAATGAACGAAATGAACGAAATGAACAAAATGAACGAAATGAACGAAATGAACGAAATGAACGAAATTAACGAAATGAACGAAATGAACGAAATGAACAAAATGAACGAAATGAACGAAATGAACGAAATGAACGAAATGAACGAAATGAACGAAATGAACGATTTGAACAAAATGAACGATTTGAACGATTTTAACGATTTGAATGATTTTCAACGATTTAAACAAAATGAACGATTTAAATGATTTTCAACGATTTGGACAAAATGAACGATTTTAACGATTTGAATGATTTCAACGATCTTAACAAAATCAACAAAATGAACGATTTTAACGATTTTAACGATTTGAATGAATTTCAACGATTTGAACAAAATAAACAAAATGAACGAAATAAACGATTTTAACGATTTGAATGATTTTCAACGATTTGAACAAAATTAATGATTTGAACGATTTGAACGAAATGAACGAAATGAACGAAATGAACGAAATGAACGATTTGAACAAAATGAACGATCTGAACGATTTTAACGATTTGAATGATTTTCAACGATTGAAACAAAATGAACGATTTGAATGATTTTCAACGATTTAAACAAAATTAACGATTTAAATGATTTTCAACGATTTGAACAAAATTAACGATTTGAATGATTTTCAACGATTTGAACAAAATAAACAAAATGAACGAAATGAACGATTTGAATGATTTTCAACGATTTGAACAAAATTAACGATTTGAACGATTCGAACGATTTGAATGATTTTCAACGATTTGAACAAAATTAACGAATTGAACGATTTGAATGATTTTCAACGATTTGAACAAAATGAACGATTTGCACGATTTGCAATGATTTGAACAAAATGAACAAAACAAACAAAATGAATGATTTTAACGATTTGAACGATTTTCAACGATTTGAACAAAATGAACGATTTTAACGAAATAAACTATTTTAACGATTTGAATGATTTTTAACGATTGGAACAAAATAAACGATTTGAATGATTTTCAACGATTTGAACAAAATAAACAAAATGAACGAAATAAACGATTTTAACGATTTCAATGATTTTCAACGATTTTAACAAAATTAACGATTTGAACGATTTGAACGAAATGAACAAAATGAACGAAATGAACGAAATGAACGAAATGAACGAAATGAACGAAATGAACAAATAAACAAATAAACGAAATGAACGATTTTAACGATTTAAATGATTTTCAACGATTTGAACGAAATGAACAAAATAAACAAAATAAACGAAATTAACGATTTTAACGATTTGAATGATTTTCAACGATTTGAACGAAATGAACGATTTTAACAATTTTAATGATTTTCAACGATTTAAACAAAATGATCGTTTTTTACGAAATGAACAAAATAAACAAAATGAATGATTTTAACGATTTGAACGATTTTCAACGATTTGAACAAAATGGACGATTTGAACGAAATGAACGAAATGAACGAAATGAACGAAATGAACGAAATGAA